>JBAMJV010006944.1:15000-73893 GCA_037951105.1 Echinarachnius parma | reverse complement strand
GTTTGTTCAGAATTATTGGGGGGGGGGGCACGTGCCCCACCCCCCTCCCCGTGCCCCCCTGTAGCTACGCCACTGTCTGTCAGTCACCATACAT
Organism: Echinarachnius parma; assembly: GCA_037951105.1. Lineage (NCBI taxonomy): Eukaryota > Metazoa > Echinodermata > Echinoidea > Clypeasteroida > Echinarachniidae > Echinarachnius > Echinarachnius parma. The sequence continues at coordinate 73,799 of JBAMJV010006944.1, read as the reverse complement.
TTTTAATGCTTGTACAAATGATTTTTTTTTTCTCATATTTTCATTGGATTGCAGATTTGATTGTTGAAATATCACCCACCGACACACACTGCATCCCAGATGAACGACAGCTGGGATCAAAGGGATACCCGATGACACACCCAGCTGCAACATAAACGTAAGCAGTGTGCCAGCCTACAATAGAATGAAGAAAGGCAACCGCGCAGATAAACTAGACATGCACGAAGACGAGCGATACAAGTGCGAAGCCGACAGAGACAACCATCAAGACGAGCAAAACGACCTCGAAGATGAACAAAGGCGAGCTAAGCAGCCGCAAAGACCAGCGAGACAAGTGCCAAGATAACAGAGACGACCAGCAAGACGACCACGAAGACAAGCGAAGATGAGTAAGACGACCACGAAGACGAGTGAAACAGTCGCAAAGATGAGCGAGACAAGTGCCTAGATGACAGAGACGACCAGCAAGACGATCGAGATGACCACGAAGACGAGCAAAGACAAGCACGAAGACGAACAGGCAGCCGCAAAGACGAGCGAGACAACCGCAAAGAAAACGAGTGACTCGAAGACCAGCGAAGCAACCGTGAATGCGGCTTCGACAGTAACCTTGACAAAACCAACTTCAGTGAACCGAACACCAGCTTTCAGAGTCCGTGCAGAGCTGACACTTATCGCTAGCCCACAGGGGCGTCGATCCGTTTTTGCGATTGGGGGGGCGAAATTTGAAGAAAAAAATTCCAGAGTGACCACTGAGAGCTAAAAAGCCCCACATTGGCATGCCCGGAAGTTTTATTATGCGCTCTTTGAAAGTGTCTTGATGGCTCGAAGACCTGACTTTGGGGGGCACCCACATTTGGGGACAATAATGGGGGTCCAGGGGGCGGAGCCCCCGGAAGCTTTTAGATTTCAGACATTTGCAACTCCTATCAAGGGTGTTCAAATTGTATAAAATAGTGAACCTACTCGTAACGTATTTTTAACATGTTTAAAGGGCATAGCGAGGAAAAGATTGATCATTGCATGAGATGGATCCACGTGATCCTGTATACTATAGAGCCATCGATAGAGTCTAGGGCATTGGGCTCCCATGAAACTAAGCAAGGGCGTCAACAACTTCTCAAAAGTGGAGGGAAGCGAAGCGACCGAGCGGGGGAGGGTGTGGGAGGGGGTGTCCCCCTCCCGCAGTAGGGAGGTTTTGTATTTTTGGGCGTGAAATTGTGCGATTTGGTGCACACCTGAGACAGAAATTTCACGTAATATGAAGTATATAAGTATGGAACCAAACATACATAATGACAAAGGGAGGGGGACAATCTCCTCCACTTTCAAATGTGGGGGGACATGATATTCCAATTTAATTTGCGTTCAGCGCATATGGACCGAATTGACTGAAAGATATATTTCAGATTATTTTATTTTCTGTGACGGTGTGCTATCTATAGATGAGGGTTTAATAAACGGCGTATGAGGTGTGCGTTTGAGAAATTACACTGCCCAACACATTTTGAAAGGTGAGTTCCCGCAACCGAAATTAAATTTGCAATATGAGAAACTGTATGCGCGCGAAGCGCGCGGCAAAAAGAGATTAACAGTCCTTTTCAAACTAAAAAACGGCTATTTTGAAGATTAATTATTGATAAATGTGTCTTTCCCCTCTTTGGCATTATATCACTCGATTTTTTTCTTCCTCATTTTCGGAATTATTGGGGGGGCGAAATGATATGTTCGCCCCCCCAATATTTTCATTGGGGGGGCGACCGCCCCCCCTGCCCCCCCAGGATCGACGCCCCTGCTAGCCCAACGATCATGGCGTTCGCGACACAGGCCACAACCCGGAGGATATGCGATTGTGATATGGAATGTGAACGTTGAACTGCATGGTTTGGTTGAATTTTTGTATAAAATATAAACTTGAAATTACTTTTCAAAAGGAAGAAGTTTTGTCACCTTCCTTGCTCATGAATCCATACATTTTAAATACATAGGCCTACAAGAACATGCCTGTAGTAGTCACCAACCTTCTACAATGGCCACTTTTCTAGTTTTCAGTAGGTGGTCACTATACACATGTTTGACTGTGTACTACTGTAGCTCAAGACATTGCTGCCCCCGAAGCCAGAATCAATCCAATTTTGATACAGATCTGCCTATGTGAGGGGCCAGATTAAATCCAGGAAACATGAACATGTCCCTATTTAAAGGCTTTAACTATGATATTAAAATGTCCTGAATATAGATCAATTATCTGCCAACTGTTTCTTACCTTTTGCAAGGTGGTGTGATAATTTGTTAGGTATAATGCATGAAGAACAAATTTTTTTTTATCGAATTAACTTCCAATGTGAAGAAAAAAGACTTCTTAAGATTGGGATGAACATTACTTGGGCTAAAACGTGATGTTTAGGACTTGGGCCCACTGTTTTATGAAAGGCTGCATGATCAAGTTTTAATTTTTCGTTTGCTTCTCCAAAATTGTATACTATCCTGTTAAATTATTGCCCAACGGTTGGTCCCCAACATGTATTCCTATTGGATGTATTTATGAATTTTAGACCTGTTTCTGAAGAGATTATTATGAAACAAAGTCCGCACTGTCTCTAACATTGTGTGCCATTTCACATAGTTGTTCATTATCTCACATATTGATAAAAGGGCCCTGTAAAGTAAACCAAAGCTAAATTATTCCTTTAAATGTATTGTGATAATGTTACAATTTATATCCAACTGTTCTTGAAACTTGTGATGAATATTGTATTACTGGTGACCGATTATATTACTGAAATGGCAAGCAGCCCTTTAATTGTCCTAATTCCTTAGCAGAACTAGAGGGTTGACTGTGAAAGGAAACAAAATAATATCTCTGCATGTGCAAAACGGTTTAACTGGCCACCAGTAGTCTTTGTCTTTTTAGACTAACCAATTTTGAAATCATCTTGTTCTGAAACATGATATTACTAAGGTAATTAGATTTCCCAAGTTGTGTTGTATTGCAAATATCTCTTCACACATTGCTGTTTTGCATGAACTTGTAGATTGTTTGATGCTTGTGTGTTTTTATATATATGTGTACAATGTGTATTTTAATGTTTATATTTCAAATTGAATTAAAAGGAAATTAAAATTTCTTTAATCAGGAAAGTTAATATGTCTTAGAAAGTTTAGAATTGAAGTAGAAGAGTGAATACAGTGTAACCTCGTTACAAAGAGCTCTGATAAAACAAACCATTTATAACAAAGTCATTTTGCTTGTCCCAGCCGTTGTTTAAAAAAAATGTTTTAACCCTTTGTTTTATAACAAGGTGATTGTCTTAATCGCAAGGATCTTTTTGTAAAGAGGTTTCACTGTAGCATAATGTTGTTGTGTACCCCATAAAAACAATGTATGCCCAATGGGCAGTGGTTCACCTTTTGTTTTCACTAAAACATGAGGGCAAGGCAAATCAATCTATTCTATTGCTAGTACATTGTTTTTGTATGTTATTTTTCGAGGGGAAAAAAGATACAATCAATTACCTTGTTAATACCCTAAAATAGTTTTGCAAATTATTGTTTTGATTTCCTTTGGGGCTCATTCCAGCAAAATGTGAACCATCACACAGCATGTGTGCACGATACATTGTTCCATTGAACACAACAATTTATTTCCATTATATTTTGTTTCACAAACTGCATTTTCAATGTAAGAATTAGTGTATGGGACATTATGTGTGTTTATGTGCGTATGTTTGTTAACATGTATATGTGCATGTGGATGAATATCTAAACCCCAAATTGATAGATTTTGTAATCACCCCATCCAGCTTGAATGATTTCCACTCCAGAATGAGAGTTAAAACAACATTAACTCTGCATTAGGAGTGGATTCCACTCCAAACGAAGTGGTCACTAATATGGCTCCCTAAGGAGTGAACAAGGGAGTGGATTTTAACTCCCTTAAAGAGTGGACAATTTCCACTCTAGTTTGGAGTGAAAAGGGGGTCAACTCTGGGTTAGGAGTGGATTCCACTCCAAACGAAGTGGTCACTAATATGGCTCCCTGGGGGGTGAACAATGGAGTGGATCTCAACTCCTTAAAGAGTGGACAATTTCCACTCTAGTTTGGAGTGAAAAGGGGGTCAACTCTGGGTTAGGAGTGGATTCCACTCCAAACGAAGTGGTCACTAATATGGCTCCCTAAGGAGTGGAAAAAAGAGTGGATTTCCACTCCAATACATTAAGAGAGTACAGGGGTTCAAAATAGCAAAAAAAATTCACCGCTTTGCGGAGTGAAAAAAGATGAAAAAAAAATCACTTACGGGGGTTCAAAATAGCTAAAATAATTCGCCGCTTCGCGGCTCGTGGACGAAAGTGAAATAAAAGTGAAAACAAAATCACTTACAGGGTTCAAAATAGCAAAAAAAATCGCCGCTTTGCGGCTCGTGAACGAAAGTGAAAAAAGGGTGAAAAATATCACTTACGGGGGTTCAAAATAGCAAAAACAATTCGCCGCTTCGCGGCTAGTCTAGGTTCTTTCCCCCATTATGCGTTAGGGTTACGGAAAAAATAAACGCAACCCGGTGCATCTGTACGCCCGGTGAACTGTCCGTTCAGATTCACCGGGCGTACATTGCACCGGGTTACGCGATATAGGAAAGTAAAAAACAGAATTAGACTACTTCGCGGCTCGTGGACGATGCTCCGCATCGTCAACGGGTCAAACCCCCCCCCCCCCCTTAGCAAAAAGCTAGATCCACCCCTGTTGGTGGGGGGGGGGGGGGGGGCTCTTGCCCCCCCCCCCCCCAAATACAATTTAAATCATGGTTATATAGCTCTAATTCGATACCAGCGATTGAAAGTATTTCTTTAGACAAGATAATTAAGATTTTACTTCATGTCCAAAGCCAATTTTCTTCCAAGTATGCACCAGATTGCAAAATTAAAGTAAAACATTGTAAAACCATTGCAGGGGCGAACACCCACCTACCGTCCCATCCTCCAATAACCCCCCCCCCCCCCCCCCCCAGTGCCCCCCCCCCCTCCTCGGTCGCTACGATCCCTCGGTAACTGGCCGTCTTACGTCTGGAATACTTCATTTCATAACATTTCATTTATTTTGTCCCACAAAAAGGTGAAAATCAATTTTGACAATGGTTAAAATCATACATAATAAAAACATCTAAATTTACATAACAATAAAATAGTATGACTATATTACTAGTAATATATAAATGAAATTCCCCCGAAATAAAAATTTCATTAGATTATTATTGCACTGAAACAAAGGGGTGAAAAGATTCAAAAGAGGGAAGAATAAAAGTACTCATAATAAATACATATTATTCATGTTTGAAAACATGTGGCATTTGATGGATTCGAATATTATTTTTGGGGGTGCATACTGTTTGTTTTTTTCTTCATGAAATAAACCTCTTTTACCGGTCGGTAGAATCATGATGCACTTACCCATATATACATGTCGTCAAGTCAGAATACTTGTATCCCTCCACCAGATTGCACAGTTTCAAGTCCAAATATGCCCCTCCCACAACCCCCCCCCCCCCCCCCCCCCCCCCCACCCCACTCAGTCGCCTCGCTCTGCCTCGAAGTTTGGTTTAGTCCCCCCCCCCCCCCCTCCCCCCCCAATACAAAGTTGTTGCTCATTACGCAATAGACAGACAATTTCATCTCGTTCTGGAGGGGTCCTTTAACGTCCCTCCATCACGCGCGAGTGGTGAGTGAAACAACAAACGAGGAGGGTTTTTTTTCTTGTAGAATATCGGTGTTCTTGTCCCAAGTGCTGTCTTTTTAGCCTTTGGTCAAAGCTTTGTATATGCATACAATTTTCGTTTTCAGATTTTCAGTATCAGTAATCAATGCATTAATGGCATGTGATCTACACCTTTTAAGAAAATGAAATAAAAAACAGTAATTTATTAGTTACGAATTTTAATGGGAGAGATTTTAGTCGCGGCGGCGGTATTGTTGTCTTTATTTTGGAAATATAATCAAAGAAACTTGAATAAAATCTAAGTCGTGCACTGATGCTGCATACAAATCATGGAGGAACGTGATATCAAAATGGAACTTTCTATTAGCGTTCACTCAGTGTTCGACCAGTGGATTCAACAGAGGAATGACTTTTCACGAAAAAGAGCAAATAAGCAGCAAACTTGCCATATCGACGATGAATTTGCCCTTCACATTCTAGCCGTTCACGCCAAGAAATGTGCAGCTGATGATGGCTGCTGTTTCCGTTGGCGAGAGGCTTCGGCTCCCGCGACCGACCCGGGCGTTTCGGCCGACTTTGTGTCGAGTTCCCGCTGGAGCATCGCTGATCCTGCTGCTGCTGTTTGTACAGATGACGATTCAGTTGCGCCATATGCATTAGGTAATTAGTGTTATTGTTAACTGACAGTGCTGTAGTCGAGTCCACAAGTTCCAAGTCCAAGTCCAAGTCCCCAACGAAATAGCATGTTCCCATATGTTTTACATAGGGACTCGGCCCGGCTCCGAGTCCGAGTCACGAGACCAGCAAAAGCGAGTCCGAGTCCGGACTCGACTACAGCACTGTTAACTGAACTCAACTGATAATAGCATTCTGTGTCAGAACGTGGCCATGACTTGGCATGCATGAGTGAATAAAAGAACCGCTGGCACTGCTGCACACATAGCTAACTTTACAATAGCGCTGTGCGGAGAGCAACCTCCTCTTCCGCCTGCTGCACTATCAGCTATCCAACACAAAAACATTTTTTGTCGGCCGATTCCTCCCTCCATTTACCAGCAGATGCAAACAAACTTTTGTTTATGTGATTCACAATTCATATACTTTGATAATAATTACCTACTCTGTTGTTTTGAAGACCGCAAAATGTAGGGAAAAAAATTATTATGTCCCGTCCGTTTTCCTTACCGAAGTGTCCTAAAACACAGCGTTCAACTGTTGAATGGTACAGCGTACGAATGGGCGATATATGCTTATCTCCAGCATATTAGCGTAATTGCGTGTTTATGGTCCAACTGATTGGACCATTTACTTCAGTATAGTAGATGTGTGCTGCTGTACAAATTGCATAGAGCGAGCATCGCATCTTTTGGTCATGCATGCTATTGCTAAGTTGCAGGTTGTAGCCAGGATTTTTCAAGGGGGATGCGGTATTTACAACGACGGGTCCAAGACCGAATGTGGCCGAGACCGAGACCACTGGTTGAGAGTTGTGTAAGTGTGGGGGTGTGTCTGTCGCCAAAAATGTTTCAGGCCGAGGCAAAGGACCACTGGAGAGTCGTGTAACGGGGGGGGGGGGGGGGGAGAGGGGGGTGTCCGTGGAGCTTTTCTGAATCGGGGGGGGAGGGGGGGGCTTTGGTAGAGAAGTCCATTGATGACTATTATTCAATTGTTCTTAAACTGACAAATGGGCATCAAATGGGCTAACAGCTGACCAATCTTTGTTACATCTTCTTGTCATTCTCCATTGCAGGTGTATCAGGGAGCATGCATGGACAGAGCTTTGTTGAGGACACCCTTCATGAAATCCTACATGTAGCGGAAACCTGTGAGGTCAAGTGTGAAACGGAAGAGGAGAATGAAAATGGTACGCATTTAAAGTGATGCCTGTAAAGTGTCTAAATCCACGAAAAATACTTAAGAGCTTCCTCGTTTCTTTTTTGCCGTGTTGTTTAGCTTATGGTAAGAGAAGAATAAAATAGGGTTAGATTTTTTCAAATGTCCCTTTGGTATGAGGATAATTATCATGGAAAATCATTATTTCAAAACCGTTGGCCAACGGTTTTGAATAGTCGTAGCTAATTGCGTCCGCATGGGAACATACCGGAGATTGAACTTTGAACCCAGCGAGCGTGAATTCCATGAATTCTGTACTACGTGTGTAAACATACAAGGTGCGAATATCTCAAGCGGCTAATTATTCCTGTGACAATGTATGGCAGACTATCAGTATTCGGTGATAAAATATGAACTCAATAATATTCGTTTTTTTCACTAGGTAAACAGTGTTTGTTTTCTTTCAAACTTTCACAAATCTTTCAATTGTATTTTACAATGATATTGATATAGGATTGAAGTCTCAAATGTCATTTTGTGCAATAACTGACACTTTACAGGTATGACTTTTAAACATCTTTTTAAAACTAAAATTTGCAGGTTTTAAAAAAATATTTAAAACAAATTAATCATTTTTTTACTTGCCCTATTGGGCAAGTTCCCTTAAAAATGGCTTGCCCGATTTTGGTACGTTAGGAAAAGAGCATTCAATTTGTCTTAATTATTCAAATGATGGTAGTGATAAACAGTATAATACCTCAACTGGCTCAAGGAAGCAGTTCCGGTCAATCATTTTAGTATTTTATTTACAGAATTCAAACGATTTTCCCAAAAAGTGGACGTTATAAATTAATTACTGTCACTTGTCTGAGCGTTTAGGGAATTGCACCATCGCAAAGAGCCATAATTGTTCAGCAATCTCTATAATATTCAGTTTTTTACTTTTGTAGGAGGTATATCTAGCCTAGCATGATTTTGTTTTTGTTTGTTGGTCATGTTGAATTTACTATGATCCAGGAGATGATCCTACTAATTGTTTGTGTTATGAGAACCATTGACAACTCATTGTAGGTTGCTTTAAAGTTAATTTTGTAGACCTATAGCTTGCTCAGAGTCCAGATGTGAATAATTGTGGATGGATAAATCATAAATTAATTGTATTATTAGCATTGCAGCACTGGCAGTTTATGAAGCTAATTGCTTGATGAACTGTTCTTTATAATGTATACAAATAGTGTTGGAATATTGAAACCATTATGCATGTAACATTAATCAGTGTTGTGTGACTCTATTTCAAATTCAGGGAGTATTGCTCGGCATCAACCCAGTGGGACGAAAGAGATGGAAGAAAATGCAGAGCCTGGGGAAGACTATCAACCAGAAGAATGTGACATAGACGGCAGGATCAATGAAGAGACCATCTTGAGGTCATCGTCTGTAGCTCACCTGAGAAGTGGCCAAGAGAAGAATTCATCAGGGTTATCAGACGGTTCACCTGACAAAGGTGATGATAGTGCAGGTTTGGGAGATGCATGTCAGCAAGAGGAATGTATCACCGACATAAGATGCAACAGAGAGAGTTCAATGACCAGTTCATCATCTGGACCTCACCTACGAGCTGGTCTAGAAAAGAATACACCAGAATGTTCAAAGGGTGCACCTGACAAATGTGATAATCCAGTTCTAGAGGATGCATGTCGGCAAGAGGAATGCATCACCGACAGAAGATGCAACAGAGAGAGTCCGACGACCAGCTTGTGTTTGTCATCTGTAGCTGATCTCCCAAGATGCAAGGATAAGACCTTATCAGGGTTTCCAGAGTGTTCACTTGGCAAAGATGGTGAAAAGAACAATAAGTGTGATCTCAGAGCTACGGCGGTACTAAAGAAATCAAAGATTGTACCATTAGAGAAACAAGATATGAAACATGCAAAATTGACGACCAAGGATGTGGAAAATCTGAAGAAAAAGCTTTTCAAGAAGTACAAAAAATCTGGCCATCTGAAGTGCAGTGTGTGTAACAAAGAGCACAATTTGTGGAAAAATCTCCGGGATCATTTGAAGAGGCATTCCATTGACAAACCATTCAAATGTAATTCTTGTGAAAGGTCTTATTACTCCAGCCAACAGCTTCGGAACCACTCCAATGTGCATACTGGTGTAAGACCTCATGTCTGCAACATTTGTAATAAGAGCTATCTGCATCTTAGCAGTCTCATTTATCATTTGAGAGAGCATACAGGAGAGAGACCGTACAAGTGTGATGTCTGTGGGAAAACTTTTAAAGCAGGGCCACCACTTCGGGAGCATTCTATGATTCACTTGGTAGGAAGTGCTTTCAAATGTCATTTGTGCACGAAATCATTCCACATTAAAACGCAGCTTGTGCTTCACATACAATCTCACAAAGAAAAAACGCCTTTGAGAGAGAATAAAGACGGCAAAGATTCACATCACAATCAGCAAAGATCCTTGAAAAGTCAAACTCGAACGGGAACCATCAGTGAAAATACACACAACAAGGATGTACATGTAGGAGGTGGAGACACGTGTCAGAAGCAACAGATTCCCGAAGGTAGCTGGACAAGGACAGGTGCTAACACTAATCCACACATCCAGAGCATTGATACCGGTACTAAGGATGACGTAGTTGAGGAGTGTGGAGATACTCCACATTTAATCAGAGAAATGGACGGATGTCAGGAAGACATAAATGACAGGAACAGAAGACTCTACAAGGAAAGGAGTAAAGTGGATAATCCATCAGGGAATTCAAAGTGTTTTACTAACCATCTTGGGTGCCACATTGGAAGACGGAGGTCATCAAGACGTCTTGCGGCTGTCAGAAAGGTCCAAGACATTGAACATATTGAAGGAGTTTTGCCTCGACGTGACAGAGGTGATCATCAAGCTAGGAAGCAAAGTGGAGGCAATAACTTGACACCGCAGGGTTCTGAGATAAGAGGAGAGTCGACCAGCGAACCTGCTGTCCTACAATCTCACAAGTCGCTGAAAACCCAAGTCTTGAATCTGTCTCCAGTCCAGCTGACATGTCCTTTGTGCGAGACACATTTCAAGACAAAGAAATGTCTTTCTGTTCATTTGGCAAAACAATCTGAACAGGAGCCACGCATTTGCCAGTTTTGTCAGGAAAAGTTCTGTGTTGATGAAGACTTCCATCAACATTTGGAGGCCCATAGAGGCATCAAGAGACCATTCGCTTGCGATCGGTGCCCCAAAAGCTATCTCACTCAGCGTCATCTAAAACAGCACTATAAAAGATTACACACTGAAGAGAAATCAGTAGGCTGCCTTCTCTGTGACAAAGTTTTCTGCACAACTGCATCGCTCTCTACCCACCTCAAGTCTGCCCATACTGGCAGAAAACTTCCTTCTAGTTTCAAGTGTCATCTGTGCGAGAAATCTTACACGACCAAGGGCATGATGGAATACCATGTGATGTTACACACAGGTGAAAGGCCTTTCGTCTGTGATCTGTGTGGGGAAGGCTTCAGACGGAACTCTGAACTTACCATCCATCTAAGGCAGCATGAAATGGAACTTAAACAGCAGAAAGAATATTTGTAGTGAGGCCGAGATGGTTTAGGTGGCCGAGACCAATACAAAGTGGACCAGAGACCAATACAAAGTGGAACCTTTCTGAATTTATGTATTTATTTATGTTTTTATTTATTTAATTTTTTAATTTTTGTATTTATTATTATTATTATTATTATTATTTAAAAAAAATGTATTTATTTATTTTTATTACCGGTACCGGTATTTATTTATTTATTTATTTATGTATTATTATTATTATTTTTTTTGGGGGGGGGTTGTGTACCTAACGCACCCCCTGGCTACGGGCCTGCTCTGAACTATTTGTAAAACTCAATCCCTTGCTCTATTTTCTATTTGAACATGCATGTCTCAATAATCAATAAAGATTTTACTAGACCTTACTGGGAGAAGAAAGAGATGATCAAATTGCAAAAATTGTACTCTTAGTGCATTATTTTCCACATGTCATGTCTGTGACATTTACGTTGATTGCATTTTCTTTCAATTTTGTTGCATTTTTAAAACACAAAACAGTATTGAACTTTATCAAAAATATATTGGTTTTCAACACATTCTCTCTAAATATTTGATATGTGTTAATATGTATACGTAATTGTAAAAATTATTGCTATTTATAATTTTATGCTAATTACTATACATTTGTCATATTACATATCAAATGTACCATAAATGTAGGTATTAGGAATTAGGTTAAATTATATTCCAGTTGCCATGCTTCATAAAATGTTTTCAAGAACTTTACAATGTTTACATGCAAATATTGATCAATGCATCAATGACTACTTCAGTAATCTCTGATATAACGAGGTACATGATAGTAATTTCACATGTCCAGGTTCCAGATGTTTTTTTTAAAACCTTGATGCAACAATACATGTACATATATCTGATATATTAACAAGGTACGTAAATTAAATGGACCCAATGTGATGGTTATAATGAGGTTTCACTAAACAAGTAGTCTAGAATTTATTTTCATTTATTTCACAATGTTTGTTCCCATATATGCTTGGCAAGCAAAGTGTTTTTGTTAGCATGTAAATTAATGACTGACAGTAACCATAAATTCAAAAGAGTGGCTAGTAAAATGGATCAAATTTGTTACAAACAATTGTGTCTCGTTAATGCAGTGCTTCATGCCTTTGTAAAGCAGTTTTGCATAACTGAACAGGCCTACCCTGCAGTATAAAATAAATAAAACAAGTAAATAAATAAAAATGTCTACATGTTTTGTTTTTGTTATATTTTGTAAATTTATGATGAAGAGCAAAGAAAATGGGATTCTTCCGGGATTCGAACCCGAGTCCTCTGGATTGATACATTGGCGCTCTACCACCTGAGCTATAGAAAACCATAGTGCGAAGTACATGTATGTACCTGAAACCCCTTAGTTTTCAATATGCTTGTGTGGTCAGAAGCTATTATAAACCTGACATAATCCCGAAGGATATAAATCAACTTGGGATATATGCGAGGGATCACCGAAGTGATGCATCTTTTTGTATAATTATTTCAAACATATAAAACTGACCCAAAATATATAATATAAATGAAAGAGAGCAAAGAAAATGGGATTTTTCCGGGATTCGAACCCGAGTCCTCTGGATTGATAGATTGGCGCTATATAGAAAACCCTAGTGCGAAGTATGTTCCTGAAACCCCTTAGTTTTCAATATGCTTGTGTGGAAGCTATTATAAACCTGACATAATCCCGAAGGATATAAATCAACTTGGGATATATGCGAGGGATCACCGAAGTGATGCACCTTTTTGTATAATTAATTCAAAAATATAGAGAAACTGACCAGAAATATATAATATAAATTAAAAAGAGCAAAGAAAATGGGATTCCTCCGGGATTCGAACCAGAGACCTCCAGATTGCTAGATTGGCGCTCTACCGCCTGAGCTATAGAAAACCCTAGTGCGAAGTATGTTCCGGAAACCCCTTAGTTTTCAATATGCTTGTGTGGTCAGAAGATAAACCTGACATAATCCCGAAGGATATAAATCAACTTGGGATACATGCGAGGGATCACCGAAGTGATGCACCTTTTTGTATAATTAATTCACAGATATAGAGAAACTGACCAGAAATATATATTAAAAAGAGCAAAGAAAATGGGATTCCTCCGGGATTCGAACCAGAGACCTCCAGATTGCTAGACCGGTGCTCTACCGCCTGAGCTATATGATACCCTGGAGAGGTGTCTGTCCTTGAAACCCCTTAGTTTTCAATGTTCGTGTGGTCAGAAGCTATTATAAACCTGGGATAGTTGAGTATTGGTCAAACTTAACTTTAGTAACCAAAACCCGCACCATTACGGTACAAAATAATAGTTATAACTTCACCATGCTCGAAAAGTATACACAATTACAAACGACTAAGTAAAAGCCCCGTTATCATTCAAAAAGAGACGTTACAACTCAAGAGTGCGCTCTTTCAAAAAATAATTGGTTTTACTATTTTAGCCATTTTTCATACAAAATTGTGCATTTAATGATTCAATAGTGATATCATCAACAACTTTTTAAAAACCTATTCAGATTTTTTTTTCAAAGTAGTCTAAGCATTTTAATTTTTTTTCTTCTAAAAAGTCAAAATATCCCCTGGTGAAGAATTTTTGAATAAAAATATGTTTATGGATATTTCAGCCGTTTCTGAACCGATTTTGTTCAAATAAAGTTTATTCTGTCATTAAAATTGTATGTCCTTTCAAATTTGACAGTTTGATTGGGTAGAACATTCTTTTTCCAACAAAATGATACCATGGGCATCGGTTTTGGGTAAGGTGTTTGGATCCTAGGGCCATTTTTCTGATGCAATGTCGTTTCCTAAATTTGCTACTTTTTCGTCTCCAGCGATCCTCGGAACACTGAGACATTCTCGCCCCACGGCCTGCCATAGAATTAGCTGTACAGAAGAATGTCTCACATTGTCTTCCTTATCAAAGGGAGAGCAGTCATGCGGTTCTTCTGTACAGCTAATTATATGGCAGGCCGTGGGGCGAGAATGTCTCAGTCGTCAGAGGATCGCTGGAGACGAAAAAGTAGCAAATTTAGGAAACGACATTGCCTCAGAAATATGGCCCTAGGATCCAAACGCTTACCCAAAATCAATGCTCATGGTATCATTTTGTTGGAAAAAGAATGTTCTACCCAATCAAACAAAAAACAATGACATTTGGTCGATGGTGTTGAAATTAACGATCGTAGGAGTTGCATCCTTTATGGGCCACCCTGTATAGCAGGCAGGAGGGGGTCAACAAGTCAAATTATCGCCAGAGACCACTGTCTGGTTTAGATGGTCGAGAGTTCTCGAGACCGATAAAAGTGCACCTTTCTGATTTTGATTTTTTCTGTGTTTTTTTGTTTGTTTTTTTTTTTTTGGGGGGGGGGGGGGGGGGGAGGGGGATGCAGGCCTGAAATGTTATCTCTTTCAGAGCTAGAGAAAAACAAGTAGGTCACCTGGTGGCGTATGCAGTGGCCATCGTTTCTTCTTTTGGTGCACAGGGTGGTTGGCTGGGTCGATACCATATTGCACAATGACAATTATATGTATGCTGACTCACGGAGGCAATTATTCCCGTCCGGATCACTGACCTCTACTATAACAGTGGCGTAGCCAGTAATTCTCCAAAAGGGGCCGGGGGGGGGGGGGGGGGTCGCCAACTGCAAGCGATTAGGCGTGATCGACCTGCTTCGGATGGGGTCAAAGGGGCGGATTTTGGCTAAACTGCAGAATACCCCATGTATGCTATTGAAAGCCCCGAAATCAAACTACACTGGCTAACAAGCCGGGGGGGGGGGGGGGCATTCAGGCCCAATATCCACCCCAACTCGGCTACGCCATTTGACTTATTTACCTGAGAAGACAATGCTAATAAGGGGTACTTAATTCACTATATATGTTGGTACCCAGGGAAATGGGAGCTCTCATACCCCTGCAAGTTCAAGTCAATGGGTATACCCCCGAATGGGTTTATCCCCCCGCCCCCGGATACTCCCCCGGGCGGTAATAAATTATACTCCCGCACCCTCGGGCCCCCTCGTGCAGCAGCGGGACAGTAAAGAGGTAAGAGGAACTTGTGTTTGTTTGTATCTCGAATTGGTTGTATTGTTATTTATTTAGAGCACGCATGCATGAAATTAATTAATGAAACATAATAAAAACCTAAACTTTAGGTAGATCTATATTTTCGACCCAACAGAATGATTCAGCGAAATTATTTTGAGAGCAATGTAAATATGGATAGGCTCTTTATTCAGACACAAGTTATAATGCTTCACCAAACTTACTAGTAATTCTGTCTTTTAAATGGAGATTTAAAAGTTGATGCCAATTAAATGCAAATGTTCGGCTGATGAGAGCTTTTATTTTTGAAGATATACACTTGTATGACCTATTAATTACTTTTTAAATCGGTTTCTGGCGTTTTCTCGACCCATTGGACGAAAAATGGCTCCGTCAATAGACTAAACGTGTGCACTTATGAAATCTTATTACAACTCAAAACAACGTGTACACATTGCATGCGCTTGTACGCTACGGTACCGTACATCGAGATTATTTCAGTATATATTCATGATTGGACGACTGAAACATCCATTCTAAGTCTCATTTGCCACTGCACTTTGGACAAATTACTCGGAGGATCTCGTAAGAAATTGTTATTTTCATATTCTTTATACATCTTGGATTTTAGCTATATAGAATTGTCATTATTTGTGGTGTTTTTGTTGTTGTCGCCGTACCGAAATTGCACAAATCGCTGGTACGACCCACGACTGTCCCGCCCTGCCGGTGTTACGGCGGGAGAGAAGGTCAGGCGTGGCCTCTAGCTATCGCTCGCGATCGCGCTCGTTGGTTAACCCGATTTTCAACAAGTCGAGGACGAGGACAAGATCACACATACAAATGTGTTGTTATCATTTGGCAAAAGAATGCAATTATAACATTTACCATAGCTCAACCAGTAATGAACATGTTGAATATGAATTATGAATATGAATACGAGTATCATTATGACTGTCTAAAAAATAGTAGGCTAATTGTTTTATTTTTCATAAGACATAACCTGCCAGGCATAAACATACTGTAATTATAAATTGATAAGCGGAAGAGAAATGTGAATGTGAATAATCCCGGGCGATATATTTGATTCGTTCGCTCTGATCTGGACAAAGTAGTCTCGTACATGCAGACATGAACGCATGCTTTAGAATGGTGATGAGTTTTCCAATTATATATTTTTTTTCTGGAAACATATTTTTCTGAACTTGTTGATGGAATGGAATACTAAAGATGTAACCTTTCATTTATAAGAATATTATTTGTGGGTGGTGGTACCCAGAAGACGGTCACCATGGCATGGGTCTGTTGTCGGCATGAAGCCTTGTGACGGAGGAGATCGGAGACAAGGTCAAGGCAGTACTGCTGCGATCATACATTGTATTTGTAAACATGGCACCCATCAATTCAATCATGAAATCATAGTGAATTATAACATGACCTCAAAATTATAATTTATTGCAGATCTGTGCTCTCAATTTGATTTCTAGGTCTTGCAGAAGAATCTCCCTTAAGGCAGACAATCACAATATGGCCATGGGTCTGTTATCAGCAGGCACAGCACCCCTCTTACCTTGGAGGAGACGAAGCAATCCTGTTCACAATCATGAACTCATTTGAATTTAGTATTTCCTCAAGATATTGGAAAACTAATCACTCTGGGAGGAGACAAAGCAGAACTGCATAAATGTGATCATGTCCACAAGCACAGCATCCACCATTTCATCAATCATGAAATCATTTGAATTCAGTATTTCCGCAAGATGTTGGAATTCTAATCACTCTGTCAATTTGATTTCTAGGTTTTACGGCCTACTACCCCTGAATTGTGATGGGTCTGTTACTATGTTGTCGTCAGGCACCCCTCTGACATGGGAGGAGACCAAGCAGTACTGTGATCATGTTTGTCAACAATCAACAATATTCAACATGACATCCAGCAATCCATCAATCATGAAAGCATTTGAATTGAGTATTTCCTTAAGATGTTGGAGATCTAGATGTAATCAATCTTGTCAATTTGATTTGTAGGTTTTACAGAAGAATCTCCCTAGGCCCTGAAGACAGACGATCACCATGGGTCTGTTGTCGGCAGGCACTCCTCTGACGTGGGAGGAGACCAAGCAGTACTGTGATCATGTCCGAAAGCACGGCATCCAGCAATTCATCAACCTCTACCACAAGCTCAAGGACCGCCCATGTGACACGCTCAAGTGGGGGGACGAGGTAATCATTAGAATAATTATTATTCATAATAATTATACAATAATGATGAATATGATGATGATGATGATGATGATGATGATGATGATGATGATGATGATAATAAAAGGTTTGATTTATATAGGGGCGCCTAATAATTCATGTCTTATTCAGGCGATATAACATAATTTTCCTGGGCAAAAAAATCTTGTCCTTAGGTGGGAAAAAATGTATCATTTTCAAACCAAACCATCAAAAACATATAATTTTTGGTCAGCGAACTGATGAAAAACTTTTTCTGTTAACACTATTATTATCCCCGTTGTAAAATACAACGCTAGCCCGCACACATTGTGTGCACTATCTTCGCTCCCCGGAGAGCACTCCTTCCAAGCAGCTCATAGGCATTTAGAAGATCCTTCACATAACGGCGATCACCTCCTACTGGGTCCCCATTCATATAGACCTGGGTAGAGAGCTGCAGCGATAGTCGATAAATTGTCTTGCTGAAAATACACATGTATACACTTGAAACCTTGATTTGAACTAGGAATCCCAAAATTGGAAAGCGCACACTCTACCAATCTTGCCACGATATATAGTTTCCATGTATAGATTCCGTGTTGTAGCTCCAAGGGGAGGTCCTTATTTTTTGTCAGTCAACCTTTTTGGATGGCATAATTAAATAGTTTTAACTTGAGCATTACTAATAGAGGATAAACAAATGGAGGAAATATTATGGTAACCATAATCAACATTTGATTTCACTTATTGACCAAACATTTCTTATGTTTCTTAAGGATTTTTCTACTTGATGGGATAAAACTTCAAAAGGGGTAGAATATACAGCAAATGCCTACCAAATTAATAAGTTGAGACTATTGTACTGACAAATTTACAAAATTACTGTATTATATTAATGAATTCTTTCCTCTTTGTTACTAGATTGAGTACATGCTTGTGAAGCAGGATCATAGAGCCAAGAAAGCAAGGCTCTTACTAGCTGCAGACACCCTGCTACCCATCCTGCAAGAGATGGAGAAAAATCAGCCAAGGTAATAATAAATATTTATATAACACCTTAGAATGTTCTCGCAATGTGATTGGTTGAATTCAGGTCACATGACATTCGTGGAAATGCTCCATTGCACGATTATGACGTCATAATCGTGCAATGGAACTTTCATGTAGTTGTGCGCGCATGAAGAAACTAGCGCGCAGAGCTTGCCAGAGCTGGGCCAGGGACGGTAAAGGGTAAATTCCCCAAAATATCAAATGGAAAGGATCTATTTTACACCTACATGTAGGTGTCATATAAAACATATAATTAATTAGTTTTTTCCATTTGTGCATTCCATCTTTCACCTCCTGCAAATATGTGTACCATTGCACTCATAAACATTCATTTCTTGTATACTATCCCATAAATAGCGCTTAATACAGTTTCTAAGCGATGTAGCATTATTATTATTACCCTTGGTCATCAGGTACAGTTCAAACCTGCACAATGATCATGTGCACTGGTCATCTCAATATATTCATAACATTTCTTTTGTGTGAGAGCCGCAGCCTAATGATAGGAATAGAAAACATTCCTTTTTTTTCTTTCTTCAAGAATTTCAATATTCCACACTTTTAAATTTTCAGGTCGATTGAATGTGGATTAGTCTGTTTTTGTGATTAATCAGTCTTGTTGTATATTGGTGTAGATATACTTTTAAGCCAAGACTGTGTGGCATGGGCGACGATCTGTCATTGAAACCTATTCATGAATGGGGGATGATCTATTCATTCATTCCCTCCTGATGAATATGTATTACTTAAGGATCAACGCCCATGCTGTGTGGTCTGTCGAGTGCTCACAGGGGTTTGCCCTTAGTGGTGGCCAGAGTGCCAATGTCCACCAGAAATTTAATTTGGCCAATAGAAACTCTTGTATTGGCCACTTACGAATTAGGATATTTTGGCCACCTGAAAAAAAAGCTTTTAAATGTAGAAATTATGATTTTTTGTCCCCCCTCTCATTCTGGTTTTCATTTGTTTGTTTGCATTTTTATGTATTTTTTAAATTTTATTTTTTACAGTGAGACCAAAACGACCTGGGCGCCCGAGTATGCCAGTTTCATGGTGGAGGGAGTACCAGGAAAACCTTATGGAGGCCTGATGGCTCATTTCAACACAGTGGAGGCAAACATGAAACTAAGGTAGCCACCCCTTATCAGCTTTTGATCAAAGTGATTATAAGAAGGAGAAGAACAAAATGTTGTACATAAAAAACTATTAGGCAGCTTTTAAATGCATGTAAAGTAGGGTAATGCAAATTTTCTGACTCATAGCCATAAAGTTGTTGTGGGTGTGAACACATTGCAAAGTATACTTTGATTTCAATACTTTTGAATTCAATCATGAATACATTTCTCAATAACCAGGGATCAGTTTATAAAATAAAACACCTGTTGATTGATACTGCGTATTAGTGAATTGAAAAGAGCAAGGCACCAGAGTACAAATTCAGTTTCTAATGATTTTTAAGAAATTTAATACATTGTATCATTGTAGTATCTTATTTTAATAACTGCACCTTTTTAGTCAAGATTACATTAACTTAAATGTTGATATGACTTTGTATCAATTTATACTATGTGCATGGTTTCAGTAAATCTATCAATGTATTAATTGTGCATTGATGTTTTCATTTGTTTCCATGACAACAGGAGGCAACAGGTGCTTGGTCTTCTGAACAGAGAGGAGGGAGAAACCTGTCTCAGTCTCACCGTCTTTCCAAGGTACATGTATGCCCTCACTGAGTATTATATCTGTAGAAAGTTTGCTTATTATAACAGGGCTAAACACTAGCACTTGCCCGCTTGCCCGGGACAAGTAAATATTGTTGTTGGGCAAGTGAAATTTCTTAAATGGTCTAGTTTGGTTGCCCGATCAGGCAACTGATATTTCTGTTCAACAACAAGAGTGGAATGTAATTCATTATGTGTAAATCTCATCTAGAATCTCATCTCATCAGGTAAATTGTCTCTCAGGGCAAGTACAATTTGAACATGATTTTACATGCCTGAATGGGCTAGTAGACTAAAAAGTTAATTGCAGAGGCTTGATTATAAAGAGGACTTTGGGACCAAATAAATACCCTGTTGGGGGGAGGGGACATGTGCCCCCAAATAATTTGACAAAAAACATAAGGACACCATCTTTCTAAATATAAAGAAGTACATACTAATAAATAATAGTTAATCTCCAACTTCTATATGAAATAAATGAAAGTTGTACCGTAATCATTTCATAGAAAACATTTGTGTTCAAGCTAAAATGAGTCTATACAAGTAAAACTAAGTGTCTATCCTAAGTATCCGTGCTAGAAATGAGAACTTATATGTAATAAATCATTATAATGCTAGAAATATACTTATGACTAGAACAAATAAGCATTTCAGCTACCTGTATTGCACATCAATAAAACAAAAGAATGGTACCCTGTAAAATAGTATCACATCACAGGTGTATAAGGTTACGGTCAGAAGCATACATGTACGCGGTATTGTATTGTATAATGTGTAATATTTTTACACAATAATGTTTTATTCACTTGTGCTGCTAGACTTGGTTGTCCAGACTTTTCCTCGCCTGCACACACTCCTAGACCAGTTGACGAGGCCGTTAGCAAAGGTTACGGTCAGAAACATACATGTATGGTAGTTTATAATGTGTAATATTTTTACGCAATTTTAATTCATTCACTTGTGCTGCTAGACTTGGTTGTCCAGACTTTTGCTCACCTGCACACACTCCTAGACCAGTTGACGAGGCTGTTAGCAAGTCTGTCTTCCTTCCCGACGAGATCATCCACAACTCTCATCCAAGATTCAGGTATGTAGCTATTATTATGATGATGATGGTGATGGTGATGATGATGGGGATGATGATGTGGTAGTGGTGGTGGTGGCGGCAACGATGATGGTGGTGATGATGATGGTGGTGGTGATGATGGTGGTGGTGGTGATGATGATGGTGATGGTGACGATGATGAGGATGATGATACAAATGACCAGATTTATATTATCTATTTAATATCACACAACGGTACCAAAACATATACTTGTGTTACACTTTGCCTGGAGGTCCCCTTTAATTGGGTAGCATTTAAAGGGATTTACATGTAAGGGGTCTGATTTTTTTAAACCAAACATCTGTTTCTTAATGAAATGTTTTGGGTAAAATATGCCTTGTCTACCCAGTTAACCCCTTGCCTTCAAGATTCTGGAATCCCCATAGACTGTGTACACACCCGACCCGGTTCCCGTAAGCAACAGGTTAAGCAGAGACATGTTTTTCGCTTGCTCAAGTTCAAAATTAAAATTAACTGGCCTAGGGCTACTCATACAGACATGAACATACTGTTGTGTGGAGCAGGCTGTGCATCGATGCAAGGGTGGCAAGGTTCAGCGACTTGCTACCCATCCATAATGCTCTTTGCTCCTAGGAAATTGTGTGTATGGTGTGAAAATGGTTATCTAAACTGGGTTCCAAAAGAAACTTATCACTTCTTCAGAGCGACGCTCACTAAAATCCATAGCATCAAATTGAATCATATTTAGACACAGATAAGCTATCATTCTCCTTATGAAGCATATCTGAAAAATTGAAAGGTTGCTTTTGCCAAAAAAGAGAAAAATGCGATGGAATCGCTACAGGTCACTTTACAAAAATCACAGAAACTGCTCGCTGCGAACCGCCACGAAAGGCTGTCTATTCAGAACTTTCAATAGCTATTCATTCAACATCAAAGGCGGGTTATGTAACCACCAGGCTGGCTATTGTCCGTACCGAGCTCCGTGCCAGGAAGGCGAGCAGTTTCTGTGATTTTTGTAAAAAATTACCTCTTGCGATTTCATCTTATTTTATTCTTTGTTGATTAAATCAAACATAATTTCGTTTAGATGTGCATGCTGAGGAATATTATAGCTAATCTATGCCCAATTATGATTCATTTTTATGCTTTAGATTTTATGTGTGTCGCTCTGAAGAAGTGCTAAGTTTCTTTTGGAACCCAGTTTAGTATGACCATTTACATTACACTTTGCAGCATGTAGATTTGCCCTTGAGGGAATCATGAATGCTAGACTGGCTATTATCCACATAATATAAAGTATGTGCTGAATCATGTATTTTTGCACTTTGCACTTTGGCCTGAAAATAAACATAAATAAACATAAATGTGTACAATAAATGCTGAGTCATGTGAAGTGATATAGCAGTTTTTTTTAAAGTTACAGAAAGAAATCAAAGCATATGGGCAATTCCGTATGAGAGAAGGCAAAAACACCACATCTCAAAGTTGAGCAATCTTCCCTAAATCAAACTGTTATCGATAGAGGAAAACTTGAATTTTAGGAAACTG
Organism: Echinarachnius parma; assembly: GCA_037951105.1. Lineage (NCBI taxonomy): Eukaryota > Metazoa > Echinodermata > Echinoidea > Clypeasteroida > Echinarachniidae > Echinarachnius > Echinarachnius parma. The sequence goes on along the minus strand of JBAMJV010006944.1, from coordinate 50,988 downwards.
AAAACCGTTTGTATATAGCTCGATTGGTTTTTCAAATATTTCTGCTTGAATTGAACAGAAATTTATGACCTTTTATTCATAAATCAGCTTCATTTTGTGAAAATAAAGTGAATCTTTTAATTCAATGACTGTTTCTGCTCATTTTCTCATATTTTCCATACGATGTTGTAACAATCACAAATTGTAAAGCATGGGCAGTAACTTCATTGCATATTTTTTTTGAGAAATTTTTTTAATCTATGCACATTTGATCGTAATTCCGTTACGATAAAACGTTTTAAGTTTTTCTCAATATCTTATTACTTGTTCTTTAGTCATGTCATTGTGAATTCTCTTCCTTCACCATAGTCCTAAGAACTTCCAACATAATTTTCTGAAATAATGTCACTACTTTTTCCAAAAATGGCGTAACAGTATTAGTAATTCCGTTACGTAACGGAATTACATGCACATGGTTTGTAAGGTATTGAATGATATTGCTGAAAATAACTTTTTTTCTTGTTCTGAATGTAGAAATACCCTTTAAATAGCATGAACTGTAGCCATGTAGACAATAAGTCATTATACGTACTGTACAATGTTACTTTATGTGACTCATTACCTCACATGCTTCATATTGCATCAATGGTGATTTAACTAAATTGATACACGATAGATAATTTCTCTAATTTCTCCATGAACATAATAGAGATGATAATGTTCTATCATTAAATTAGTTTCCAGCAAGACACACTTGACTGAAATTATGAAGATGCAACAATTTAAAAATATCCAGTAATTAGTATGACACTGGTTCTACATTTATTTTCTCACATTAATTTACATTGATGTATTTTAACCCTAAAAAGACTGGGCTATTTTGAACCTTGAAAAAACTGGGGGGGGGGCTAAAAGGGCCCCCCCTAAGATCTCGGCAACCGAAACTCCGATCGACTCCAAATTTGGCAACGTGATAGATGTCCATAAATTCTACAATATTGCGTAGTTGAAAATTTTTTTGAAATTAGAATATGCTAATTAGAGCTAATTAATTATGCGAAAATTGTATTTTTTTGTAGTTTTCGTAGTTTTCTCGGCAATCGAAACTCCAATCAACTCCAAATTTGGCATGGTGATAGATGTCCATGAGCCATACAATATTGCATAGTTAAATTTTTTGTTCTAATTATAATATGCTAATTAGAGCTAATTAATTATGCAAAAATTGCATTTCTTATGTATTTCTTTGTTTGTTTTAACTTATGTTTTTTATTGTTTTTTTCAATGAAAATAATTATTGACCATTATTCAACCATTTTTAGCCCAAAATTAAATGATTGCAGTGATTAGAATGAAAAATAATGAAGATTTTGTCTTTTCTAGGAAAAAAATCAATTTCCATAGGATTTGTACACAAATCACAAAATTTAGCGATTTTCGGCCCGACGCTCACTTACAAAAGGTCACGTGACTTTTGAACGGTATACCCGGTTGTCGCAAATTTGGTCTCAAAAGTTGCGCAAGACTTCAATGAAAAAACTCATGAAGTTGCGCGACAATATCTGCGCGCGTTGCGGAATTATCGCGAAAATAGAGGAGGGGGGGGCTAAATCAGCCCCCCCCCAGTCTTTTTAGGGTTAAGATATAAATCATACCTTCAACTTTCAAGGAGATTTAATATTAATAATTTTGTATGTAGATTTGAATATCATTGATCAGTTAAGGGCTCATAACTCACCATTAATTATGTAAATTTGTATTAAACTGAAGCATATAAAATCAAACATAAATTCAGAATAGGCTTCAAGATATTCAAAATATACATAATACAGGCTAAGATATGTTTTATTCATTATCATAAAGTCAGAATTCATTAAGTGTTCAGTGTGCTTCTGTATGCAGATCAAAGAAGATGTACAAGTATTTGCATTTTCAAATGGGAATTCCTAAAGGTGTCTTTCATTTTTTGCAATTTGATTTTTATATTTTATATATGCCAACTTTTTGTATTTGGATCATACATGTTTATATCCGTACATGTATTTCATGAAATGAATGAAAACGCATTCTAAATTGATTTGAGAGTAAATTAAGATCACTTTAGGATGAATTTTTAAAAGAATAATTTTAGAATATAACAAGAGTTTATATAACAAATCTCGATTTGTTTGTAATTCTGTTACGCACACACATAAATTCAGGATTTGTTCTGGTCCTTATGTAAGAGTTTAACAATGCATACATTGTTTAACAATGCATACAAATTAACAATGCATACAAATTAACAATGCATACAAATTAACAATGCATACAATTAACAATGCATACAAATTCTTTACTATAGACTGTACGCAGAAAAATGTAACCAAGAAATTGCATTTTCATGGGTGGATTCATGGGTGGATTTCACAGGCGTAATTCCGTTACAGTGACATTCGTTTGTCTTTAAAGGTAATTTCAGAGGTTAAAATAGATCATTTCTGGAAAAAAGATGTACCAAATTCAAGTTTGTAACTTAAATGATAAGTTTTTATTACCAATGAAGAATTTTTTGTGGTAGCTTTTGCAGAAAATCATTACAAAATTAGTGTTGAATAAAAGACCCCTTTCCATTATGATTGTATTTTGGTCTACAGTGTTATAGATTTGTACCTCTAGTACCCCTGCCAGTTATTAAAGTTGTAAAAACTGTGGAAGTGAAAGGAATTTTAAATATGATTAAGAAAACAGAGCTAAAAATCACTTATATGTCATTCTGTAACAGTGGAATTGCCCATTCACAATGCATTTCCATTCACACAGATTTCCAATATTCTGGAAGTTTACAAGGCTTTATAGCATTGAAAGTTGAATTATTTGACCTGTTTGTGATTTTAAATTGTTTAAATGTTTCTTGATATTGATGATGTGCAGTTCTTTAGCATGTCACATAATGTAGGTACTTTTTTTTTTTTTTTACTTTGGGTTTTTTCACAATTTAACCATTTTTCTTGAAGTCAAGGAAAAATTCTAAAATGTTGCTTTTTTTTCCTTCAAATATGGTTATTATTGTCAAATTATTGATTTTTGAAAAGTATTGAAGCTAAAATGTGAATTCTTTGTTGTTCAAGTACCGATTTGTGGAAAAGTTGATCCCACTGCTCAAGTTGTGTAATTCCGTTACACACTTTAGTGGACATAGTTCCTAGGATTTTTCTTTCATAAAATTGATGCAATCCTTTTTAATTTCTTGCCTACTAATATGAAGCTGAAAATAAACCGAAATAAAGCTGGATTTTAGCAATATTTTTTTCAAAATTCACTCTTATTTGTATTTTGGCCGTATTTTCATTTATTTTACACATAACAAGTTCAAAAATTGCTTTACAGATATGTCAAATTATGGTTTATATTCAAGTGCTAGATAGCCTTGATGTTTGCATTAGCATGTAAGAAAAGTTGAGTGCAAAATAATTGAGTTTTCCTTGTAACTTTCAGAGATGTAATTCCGTTACAAATTTGTGTAATTCCGTTACAGTGGTCTTTTTTCAAAAAAGTGAATTTGTGAACTTATCATTGTGTTGTTTATGCACGTACTTGTTCCAAAATGAAGTTGACATTATCAAGATAGAAAAAATACATAAAATCAGTTTCAAAGTGTCTTATATTTCAGAGAAACTCAACGCAAACTTGTAGCAAAAAAAAAACTCCATTCTCCGGTAATTCCGTTACGGTCACACATATTGGTCTAGTGTGCAACAACACATGGAAGATATAAAACCATTTCCCTATCATGTTGTAGCCTGGTTACCCGTGCAACTTATATAAGTATCAAAATTTACTTAAGTCATGAGAATATTGCGCAGGGAATGAAATAATGAGCAAAAAACGTCTCTGAATGTAATTCCGTTATGGTGGAATTGCCCATATATGTACATTGGTGTATTGTGTATTGGCCCAACTAATCTCAATTTAAACAGGATATTTAAATATACAGTACAGGGCTCGCCCTTATCAGTAGCCCGGGTGCCAATGGCCACCTGAAAGTTGATTTGGCGACTAGAAATCTTGCATTGGCCACCAAAGTATTAGTATGTACTTCAACACACAAGTTTTTTTTTTTTACATTGTATGTAATGTCCCTTTGAATGTGGAAATAAAACAAAATAAAAATCAATCAAAATCAATAAAATCAGACTGAAGAGAACGAGGTATGCATGAAATGCAAATAACCACATACACTCCTACGTTGTGTAAATATTGTGGCATATTTTTGTTGTTGACATACAGCCAATCTTTCTGGGTGACTGAGCACTGTCTACAGCAGCCAACCTCCCTATTGTGCCACAAAAAGTAACCCACTATAAAAAAAAACTTTTTTTAGAATAAGTATTGGCTGAGATATGCCCATCCAAATTTTTTTTTTCAATAGGAAATCAGTGTTATAGTGCTCTGGTTCATAACTTTATGAGCCAGATGATTTTTTTCTTCCACAGGAAATCAGTGTTATAGTGCTCTGGTTACCAGAGCACTATAACACTGATTTCCTGTGGAAGAACAAAATCATTCAGATGGTCATATCTCAGCCAATACTTAACATATTCAATTGATTTTCGGTATTTGGACATTATTTTGTATGCTCTTTCGGAAAATGAAGTTCAAATTGAGAAATTCTAAAAATATATTTGTATGATGTCACAGCTTCGGTGTACTCAACAGAACCTGACTATAGAGGTCACCTGTCTACAATTGTCATTATTCATGTTTCCCTTCAGTGGTCACTCACTATACATGGGTTTGTATTGTATGTTACAAACTAGCATGCACAGTACAAGTATTTCATGGTCATTGGCCCGGATTCACAAAGGAGGTTTGTAGGAGGTTTGTACAAACCATGGTTTAAACCATGGTCTACATCTATGGAGTGCCAATTTGTAAACTGATGGGAGAAAGAATGTAAACTCCTTACTTGTTAACAATGTTGATGGTACACATTTACAAAATGCACTAAATAAATGTTTGTCTTCTCACATGGTGAAATTTGCTGGTTAGCAAGCACTAACAGTCGTATCATTATAAATTATAAATTGTGTTACTTGCATACGAGCAGCACTCCATAGATGTAGACCATGGATAAACCATGGTTTGTACAAACCTCTTACAAACCTCCTTTGTGAATCTGGGCCATTTAGTTAGTTCAACCCCTTGTTGACACTGAGCTTAGTGGACTCTGTGTACATCTAAGTACACAAGGGTGACTTGCAGAACATTGTTTAAGTTTTAATTCAAGGAATCTAGTTTTTGTCCGGATCCAATCCACAGAACTTATTTGGAACTCTAGTGGATCTCTCATACCTGTATTTGTTTTACCAATGGAAGCATGGAACAGTTTTTTGTTGTTGAATATTTACAATTGAAGTGGATTTTTAGCTATTATTTTAAATTAGAAAAAAACAAAAACCTGTCCCATGCTTCTATAAGTTCTATTAATACGAATACAACATGGTATTAGAAAACCACTAGAGTTCCAACTAAGTTTTGAGGATTTGGACAAAGTTACTAGATCCCTTTAACAAGATTTCTAGGGATTGATCCTCAATGGTTACAACTTACTGTTTAAATGGTCAACTGTCTGGCTATGCAGAGACAAACAAATAATAAACTGAACATGATGTCATCCTGTATGAATGACTTGCAGAAAATTGCCTTTCTGACAACAGCAAAGATCTCAATACAAATCAATAAGTGGATTTTAGAGCTGAGTTAACACTGACAAAGATTACATAACAAATAGCAGATAGTGTGCAAATATTTGTAAAGTAGCAACAAGAAAGAGCAGAAAAGAAGAAAAGAAACAGGTCTTTAGATTTTTATCTTAGTAATCACAAATCTACCTGTCAAACCAACAACTGCCAGTGTGTAGTAAGATCTTTGTAAATTTAAGTAATTTTAAACTTATATTCTGTAAAAAAAAAAAATGCATTTTAAAAGATCTATTGATTTGGTTTTAAGTGCAAACAATAGATGGGTGGGAAATCAAGTAAATAGACGCTCAGACATCTTACCAAGATTGATCTCCTTTCTATTTATTGTAGATGAACAGGGGCATTACATGCAAACTTGCAAAGAACTTGGTTATAGGTAGATTTGCAACATTTTGTTTTATACTCAAGATATGGTTAAATGCCTTTTTATTGTGTTTTTTTTAAAAACATTACATTGCACTCTTTTGATAATTTAACACTTTGAGTGCAAGGGGTTTTAATGCTCTATGGCATTAGTGTGTATTGTAACTCGCAAAAATGTGAGCTTGGCACTCGAGGAGTTTAGGGTGCCCCCTCAATGAATTTCAGAAGCTTTTTCAATTTTGTTGGCTAAATTACCTGATTTGTTCACTGTTTGTACAGTAAATGCAGGTGTCATTTGTATGACGCACCTCTTGACCCCTGGGATATGACGCACGCATGATGCACTCATGACGCACGCATGACGCACTCATGACGCATCCATGACGCACTTATTATGCACCCATGACGCATTTCCCGGGGGTCAAGAGGTGCGGCATACAAATGACACCTGCATAAAACACAGTTTGATTGAGCTATAGTTTGGGAACGTGCTGGGTCAATCCTACTGGATTCTTTATATTAGAAGGTTTAACTGAAGGTGTGTTTCAACTAGATCGTATCAGTGATTAAAATGAATAAAAAGGGGGACTTGTTTTAATAATAATAATAATATGAACATTTGTATAACGCAGCTACTATAAATATATACTCTTTCTTTGATATTACAGAACATTAACCAAGAACATCAGAAAGAGGAGAGGGGAGAAGGTCTGCATTAATGTTCCAAGTAAGTGTACACATTTTGGTAAAACTCAAGCACAACGTATAATATGCAAATTATTATGCATTAAACAATTATTTAGTGTCTCACACATCAAGCTGTTGAGCCATGTACTAACAAGAATGTAAATTTGAAAGAATGATGATTTTGTTTATTGTGAAAACAATTGTATGTCATTTCACAGTCATGCGAAACAAACATGAAAAACGAGCAAGTATTGTATCAACAATTATGGTGAAATAGTAACTTTATAAAAGATTTTTTTACAAATCTCTAGGCAAAAATATTTAACCTGATATAATATACTGATACTTGTCTGAATGACATCATACATCATACATCATACATATACCTGCATAAGCTGATTAAATGTATGATGTTAAATGTAATAACCGACTTTAAAAGAAACTAAAATTATCGCAGTAACATTGCTCATTTATGGATGACAAATTTTTGGTAATATTTAATATAGTTTACAGAGACACAAACACTCCTGACCCGTTCATTGAAACGTTCTCAAACGATCATGACGGAGAATCGGCGCGTTCGGCAAAGCCCAATCATATCTACATGGACTGCATGGGCTTTGGGATGGGTAACTGTTGCCTGCAGACAACTTTCCAGGCGTGTAACATCACAGAGGGCAGAGAACTGTATGACCAGCTTACACCACTCACTCCTATCATGGTAAGTACCAGTATTTTTTGTAAAGTTGTTTTAAAATTCTTATTTTTCATTATCATCATCATCATCATCTATTTCTGTGTTCCAATCTCCTCTTCCTCATCTTTTTTCTATTTCTTCCATGCCTCCGTTTCCTCCTTTGTGTCATGATTCTCCCTCTCCTCTTTCAACCTCTTCTTCTTTCTTCTATTTCCTCATTCTTCTTTTCATATCCTTCCCTTCTTCCTTCTCTTCAGTTTCTTTCTGTTACCCTCCTCTTCCTCCTCGTCTTGTTCCTCTTCCTTCATTCTTTGTCCTCTCCTCTTTCTTTTCTTCTTCTCGCTCTTCCTCTACCACTTCCCTTTCTCCTTCATTCATCTTCACATGGTAGGTACCAGTATTTTCTGTAAAGTTGTTTAAAAATTCTTCTTTTTCATCATCATCTATTTTTGTATTCCTCTTCCTCATCTTTTTTTCTATTTGTTCCATTTCTCCCCTTCCTCCTTAATATCATGATTCTCTCTCTCCTCTTTCAACTTCTTCTTCCTTCTTCTATTTCCTCATTCTTCTTTTGATATTTTTCCCTTTCTCCTTCTCTTCTTTTTTCTCCTCCATTTTTCTTTTTTTTGCTCTTGCTCGTCCACTTCCCTTTCTCTTTCGTCCAATTGAAATTAAACGAAACTGGAATGTAACCCAATGTAATATGTTGGAACTGTTGGATTGTCCTAGTTATTCAGACATAATTTCTTTATTTATTTAATCGTGTTTACCCTTTTTTCTTACTGTTCAGATGGCACTAAGCGCAGCCTCTCCAGCTTTCAGAGGGTTCCTAGCTGATGTTGACTGTCGCTGGAATGTCATCTCTGGTTCGGTAGATGACAGGACTAAAGAAGAGAGGGGCGAAGAGGCAAGTGAATCATCTTATATCCTAGATATTGTTTTCCTATCCTAGATATTGTTTTCCTATCCTCATCATAAATTACATTTATTTTGATATCTATGATGACTAATTATTTGACAGTAAAATCACTTTTTATAAGTTTTATGAATTATTAGATGACAACCATTCATTGAAATATATCTTATGATTAAAAAACAGTAAGACTGTGGGATTTGATGCATTTAAATATTGTTTTAAATTGAGTTGAGTCATTAATAATACAAATAATAATACACAGTTTTTATATAGCGCATATATATCACATTGCAGATGCACGTCTCTATGAGCTTGTATTAATATTACCCTGGCCGTTATTGGTACAGTTCAAACCCGCACAATTATCTTGCGCACCATTACCCGGCGAGTCGCCCCATTCAGTCTTGACACGGGAAGTATTATTTGTGAACAGAATATGTTCTCACTCGACCTGCACTCGGTCGATAAGTGGCTTTTTGCGCATGCAAGCAATGTATCCGTGAACTCGCTTATTGGTGATATCTATCATTTTTTCTTTTCTCTTTTTATTTCAAGAGTTGACCACAAATCGATTCAGGATACCCAAGTTGGTATCCAGTGGGTTTTTGCGCATGCAAGCAATGTATCCATGAACTAGCTTATCAGTGAAAATTATCATATTTTCTTTTCTCTTTTTATTTCAGGAGTTGACCACGAACCGATTCAGGATACCCAAGTCGAGGTACAGTTCTGTGGACTGCTACCTGTCTCCAGCGGGGGATAAATACAACGACACGGACCTAGTCTATGACAAGGAGCTCTGTCAGGACATGGTGGATGCAGGTTGGAACTATGATAATAATAAAAGTCATAATAATGATGATAATAATGATGATGATGATGATGGTGAAGACGACGATGATGATGATGATGATGATGATGATGATGATGATGATGATGATGATGATGATGATGATGATGATGGTAGTGGTTTTGGTAGCGGTGGTGACAATGATGGTGGTAGTGATTATGATATTGATGGTGAGGATAATGATGATTATGATGATGATGATGATAGTGGTGGTGGTAGTGTTAGTGACAATGTGGGTGGTAGTGATGATGTTGATGATGTGAGATGGTGATGGTGATGATCATAATAATAGTGTCAAAGTGCTCAGAGATGATATTATATATCATAATTAGGTGCTATATCATTCAAACCTATAATTATTATTGCATTCCTCGGGTATTGACCAGCAGTTAGTGAGACATGTGGCTCATCTTTCCATACGAGATTCAGTATCTCTTCACCGAGTGCATCAACCAAAATCCTGGATCACTTGTTTCTAAAAGGAGATGAATTATCCACCAAATCTAATAATATATTTTTGAATTCAATGAAGGCATACTTTGAAAAGTAGCCCCCAAAATAGTTCCTCCCCGGGCCCTGTGATATAATGATATATGATTGCCTAATCTAAATTTGTAAATTCCCCACTCCTTTTCAGGTATTGACCAGCAGTTAGCGAGACACATTGCTCACCTATTCATAAGAGATCCCGTCTCTGTCTTCGGTGAACGCATCAACCAAGATGACAAGAACGATTCGGATCACTTTGAGGTCAGTTAAACACACATTAAACAAAATAAATACAGTGATACACACTCATTCAGGGCTTGACACTTGCCTCGACTACGGGAACCGGGTGGGTTGTGTACAAAGTCTATAGGGATTTCAGAAACTTGAAGGGAACACACATAAAAAAAAATACAGTGATACACACTCATTCAGGGCTTGACACAAGCACTTGCCCGATTGCCTGTCAGTGTCTGTCTATAGTGAATGCATTAACCAAGATGGGATGACAAGAATGACTCGGATCACTGCGAGGTCAGTTAACTCAAGTGCCAATGTTGAATATTATATTTGCACCGCACAGTAAAGGCAAATGCCACGGAGCTGTAAAATCCCTAGTACTCAATGTGTTTAATAACCCGTTCCCTTTGAGTTTCTAAAATTCCCATAGACTTTGTACACAACCCACCCGGTTCCCGTTGTCAGGTGGTTAAATTATACACATGATATTTTTCAACACAGTTATACACACACATTCAGGGCTCGACACTGGCACTTGCCCAATTGCCAGGGGGCAAGTAAATATTGATGTCTGGCAAGTAACATTTCATGAATGGTCTAGTTTGGTTGCCAGATCGGGCAACTCAATTATTGGTCAACTACAAAATACAAATTAAATTTCTTACATGAAAATTTCATCTAGAAGTAATGCAGGTGTCATTTGTATGACGCACCTCTTGACCCCCGGGAAAGGTGCGTCATTGTGCCGATGTGCGTCGCCCTTTTATGAACCATGACGCACCCTCCGTCGGAAAAAGTGACTCACCATTAGAAAACAATGACGCATATTTGAGTCAAAATTTTGACGCACCATTTCATGAAAATGATGGTCCTCTATTGGTCCTATTGACGAACCTTGTGACGCACCCATGGAAAAGTGACTGACTATGACGCACACCTGGGTCAGTGTTGTGACTGACCTTTTGCTTCCATGACGGAAACGTGCGTCATCAATATGGGGATACATGACACATCCATGACGCACCTTTCCCGGGGGTCAATGGGTGCGTCATACAAATGACACCTGCATAAGTGGGCAAGTACGTTTTCTGTTCTGGCAAGTTAAATTTTAACATTTATGATTTTACTAACCCGAACAGGCCAGAAGAAATATTAAAATGTACTTTCATATTCATGAACTCTTTTAAGTTATCTCATGCTTCAATATGAATAGAATCCATAAAATACTTTGCATCAATTTAAAATAAAAAATCACAACATCTTACAAGTTTGACCCCCAGTGTATTTTATGTCCCTCTACAGAATATCCAGTCAACCAACTGGCAGTCGATGCGATTCAAACCACCGCCAGTCAACTCCAAGATCGGCTGGCGGGTCGAATTCAGACCTATAGAGGCACAATTAACGGACTTTGAGAATGCAGCGTTTGTTGTGTTCCTGGTTCTCCTCACCCGGGCAATCCTCACCTTCAAACTCAACTTCCTCATCCCAATCTCAAAGGTAAAATTGCCTTTAAAAAGTGTTTTAATTATGAATGAAAATGTATTTGTATTCATAGCTTCCATTTATCTAAGGCATAATGAAGGGTGTCAGGGAAGGATGGCCATCATAAGGTCTTTATGGCTCAGTTGGTAGAGAATCCTTAGGTCTTGAGTTGATTCCCAGGAAAGCCCAATTCGCTCATCCCCATATCCAAGGTAACATATCACTCCTTTCAAATCACACTTCAGAGGAACTTGTGGTTTTCATGAAACTATGATCGGCTGGTGGGTTTAGTTTAGACCTATAGAGGCACAATTTACGGACTTTGAGAATGCAGCATTTGTTGTGTTCCTGGTTCTCCTCACTCGTGCAATCCTCACCTTCAAACTCAACTTCCTCATCCCCATCTCAAAGGTAACAAATGATAATACTACTAGTAATAATAATAATAATATAGGATTTTTATAATGAGCCAATTCCATCTCTTACAAGATGCTCAGGGCGCTGATGACTCCCTTACAATTCACAGTTTGTATTTCCATAAAACTGAGGTTTCAAAGTGTTCTTATTGTATTACCTACTTAGTTAATTCTAGTTGGCACAAGAGAGTGCTTACTTATTCAGACGTCCAACTCTAATAAACCCTTTTCCTTCAACAAATGTAAATGTGATTTGTTTTAATATTAACATTCAATAGAAAGAATACCAAAATCAATTTAAAGGCTAGTTTGATTTTTTTTTCACCAATGTGTAGGATTTATAAATATTACATTTCAGTGATATTGCTGGTTATACACAACACCAATAAGAATGACTTTTTTATATTTCAGCTGTCCATGAACCGATTTTGATACATTTTTTTTTTCCTGCAATGATGCTCTTCTGATTCCTACACTCTCCTCCACTATCTTGCAAAATAAGTATATTTAAAAGGGGGGTGTTTCACTAAAATCAATTTTAGCATTGCTTTTATGTGATAATCGACCTATTGAATCAATCCTAAAATTGATTTTAGTGTTTAGTGAAACGCCCTTTCAGAACTACATGTATATTATCTCTTGAATTTGTGATTTTTCTTCTCCAGGTTGATGAAAATATGGAGAAGGCTCAGAAGAGAGATGCAGTACTACAGGAGAAGTTCTACTTCAGGAAAGACATACATTCTTGTAAGTACTGAGTCAAGAAAGATTAAAGGGATCAGGGGGTGTTGCACAAAGATTCTACGTTGAACTGCTCTAAGTTGGAACATAAAGGGATAGTTGAGTTTTGGTAGAGAGGGCGCTAGACTACTTATTTTTTTGTGAGGTAATGAAAAACTCAGTGTAAAATTTGAAAGAGCATAATATTTAAATAATAAAATCATCTTTGTTTGATCAAAATCGGTTCAGAGACGGCTGAAATATCCATAAATATAACAATTTGTAATAAAGCCGGGGCCCCGGGTTTATTAGAGAATTTTGAACCAGCCGTTAAAAATTCAAAAAAATGCTTCCTCTTTTCAAAAAGTTACAAAATAGGTATTTAAATAGTTGTTGGTTATTTCTCTATCTAATCACTATTTCAACAAAACATCACATGCACAATATTTTATTCAAAATGGTTGAAACCGATGAGTGTTAAGAGAGCGCCCTCTTACGTTTTAACGGCTCTTTTTGAATGATAAAAAAATTACTTTGTAAGGAAGGAGAAGGGAGAGGAAAAGAAAAAAAATGATAGTTGGTGCCCAACCTCGAATTATGGGAGTACTGCCTGGTATATGCCAGGATGTATTTTTTCTCCTTCTTCTATGAGATAGTGGAAATTTGGAGGGCATGAAATGATTGAAATAATTAAAATGTATTTTAAGAACTTACCTCCGGAAGACGCTAATTTCACTTTCTCTAACATGCTTTTGGGTTTGTGAAAATGGAACTTTCCAAATTTTGATTCTGGCTGTGTAATTTGGCCTACAATTTTTTTTTAAATTTTTTTTTTAAATTTTAGATAATTACGTAGTTTATTTAGGTATTGATATCGTCAACTCAATTTTTCAAGGAAGGTGGATTTGGCGTCTTTTCCTTTATTGGAGCCGAGTTCTTCATTAAAAGACAAGTTATTTTGTTTCGGGTTACGGTTTATACACTTTGGGTCTGTCTAGCAGATTATAATACTATGGGGATGAAAATAGATAAGTTGGGCTTTTATTAAATTGAAAGTAGGTCGGTAAGATGGTATTTGTATATGAGATGCTATTGTGAGCAAATCCTCATGAGATTCGGATGAAGTTGCATTCTACTCTGCATTGTTTATGACTGGGGGAGGTAGGGTCACAGGGTTTTCGTGTGCATAGTCTTGCGTAATAGCTATGGAACGTTACTAATAAGGGGTGGTTGCATTGGGCGCGATTCCGCGCGGCTGTGCCCGCGAGTGCCGTGCGTATGGCAAGCCGTTTTAACATTTATTCCTATTTCTTGATATCAAGAATTCAATTCTTGATATCAAGAATTCGACTACTTGATATCAAAAATTCATTTCTTGATATCAAGAATTCAATTCTTGATATCAAGAATTACCATTGCTTTACAACAGAAAATCATTTCTTGATATCAAGAATTCATTTCTTGATATCAAGAAATCAATTCTTGATATCAAGAATTCATTTCTTGATATCAAGAATTCAATTCTTGATATCAAGAATTCATTTCTTGATATCAAGAATTCAATTCTTGATATCAAAAAATAGAATTCATGATATCAAGAATTCAATTCGTATTTCGAACGCAAGACTATTGCAAGAATTATTTTGATATCGAGCGCAAAAGTAATGCAAAAATTCACAGTTGATTTCGAGCGCAAATGTAATGCAGAAATTCATTCTGATTTCGTGCTCAAAAGTTGCGCTCAAATTCATTGTGATTCGATTTCGAACGCAAAAGTTGTGCACGAATTCATATCCTGCCTGAGCGGTGCGGTGTCGAAAGTCAATGTATCGCGAGAATTCTGCAAGAATGCATGTTGCCAGTTTGCAGTGCATTGATGGTCTCGGTGATTTTCCTTGTATAAAATTTTCATTTCATACTGTTTAATCATTTGACTATTAATTAATGTTACATTGATAATATTGGGTGTGATTCTTACTAGTTTAATTACTTGTTATAAAACATACAAAACGCGTCTTTGAAAAACGTAAAACGGCAACATATCAAGAAATCATTTCGTGATATGTTGCCAATAGACAATGCGCAAACCTGTAGCAAAGATTACCCCGTGTGTAATAATATATTCACGTTTTTACTGCGCAATTTATTTCAAAATATTTTTGATCACGTCAGTTAAAATAATACTGTCCGATCTGATCATTTTCAGCAAAAAGACATCTAAATTGACTTACAAAACACGCATTGTAAAAATGATAAATTGGCAACATATCAAGAATTCATGCGGAACTAATGAATTTGTGATATGTTGCCAAATTGTGCATTTACAATGCGTATTTTGTAAGTCTTTTTAGAAGTTATTTTGCTTTTAAAATATCACATCTGACGTTACTATTTCAACTAAAATACAAGTATATTTTACAATTGATCATTCAGAAAAACACGTGGACATATTTATTGCACAAGGGACAATCTTTACAACAGGTTTACGCAACGTTTATTGGCAACATATCACGAAATGATAAAAACGCACGTGGCCGATATTTGGGCTCAGACTGCAGCAGTTATGTTTACTTAGGCTCTAGGGCGGTGTACATGTGTACACAGCTCTATGGTGTGTGTTCACAAAGCACGTCCTGAATCTGGACTAGAGACTGCGGCAGTTTTGTGAATAGGCTCTAGCGCGAGTCGTATAGGGCGGTGTGTACATGGTGTGTGTTCACAAAGCACTTCATGAATCTGGACTAGACACCGCACCGCTCAGGAGGAAATCGTGCAATACTTTTCCGTTCGAAATCAGAATGTAATCCTGCTCAAATCTTGCGTTCGAAATCAAGAATGTAATCCTGCTCAAATCTTGCGTTCGAAATCAGAATGTAATCCTGCTCAAATCTTGCGTTCGAAATCAGAATGTAATCCTGCTCAAATCTTGCGTTCGAAATCAGAATGTAATCCTGCTCAAATCTTGCGTTCGAAATCAGAATGTAATCCTGCTCAAATCTTGCGTTCGAAATCAGAATGAATACCTGCACAACTCTCGCGTTCGAATTCAACTGTGAATTTATCCACTACTTTTGAGCTCGATATCCAAATGAATTCTTGATATCAAGAATTGATTTCTTGATATCAAGAAATCGAATTCTTGATATCAAAAAATAAATTCTTGATATCAAGAAATTAATTCTTGATATCAAGAAATCGAATTCTTGATATCAAGAATTCGAATTCTTGATATCAAGAAATTAATTCTTGATATCAAGAAATCGAATTCTTGATATCACGAAATGAATTCTTGATATCAAGAAATCGAATTCTTGATATCAAGAATTGAATTCTTGATATCAAGATTTACCATTGGTTAACAACAGAAAATTATTGAATTATTGAAAATTCTTGATATCAAGAATTCGAATTCTTGATATCAAGAAATGAATTCTTGATATCAAGAATTGAATTCTTGATATCAAGAAATGAATTCTTGATATCAAGAATTGATTTCTTGATATCAAGAAATGAATTCTTGATATCAAGAAATGATTTTCTGTTGTAAAGCAATGGTAATTCTTGATATCAATAATTGAATTCTTGATATCAAGAAATGAATTCTTGATATCAAGAAGTCGAATTCTTGATATCAAGAATTGAATTCTTGATATCAAGAAATAGGAATAAATGTTAAAACGGCTTGCCATACGTGCGTGCACATTTTTATGGCAATTGACCGCTCTGCGTCCGGATTAAGGCGGCTTGCCATGGATTCGGGCCGATGCGTGCCGCATTCGTGGGTTTGGTCGAGCGGGGTCGCGTCTTTTGTGACCAGGCCTTTAACGGGTAAAGGTTTTTACTTTCATGCTTTTGAAATTGAAAATATGTATGTTCTATGGTATTTGGACATGTGATGCTATTGTGAGTAAATCCTCACAAGATTTGGGAGTTTGTTTGTTTGTTTGTTTGTTTGTTTTTTTTTCTTCCCGTGGATAGCCTTGCGTATTAGCTATTGAATGTTACGTAACGGGTAAAGGTTCTATTGGTGTTTTGTTAAGACAGTGTTGGTATAAGTATGTTATGGTTGATAAGTACGTAGGTAGTTTGCCTCGTACAGGCTAGGAGCCGTGTTGGAATATATAGGACTGGTCTGGCTGGGGAGTGGGCGGGGTGGGTTGGGGATCGAGGAGGTGGGGGGGGGGGGGGGGGGAGTAGCGGAAATGTTTTTTTTGTTTTTGTTGGTGTTTGGTACACTTTTTTTTTTCCTTTGTCGTAGAAACCTCAACGAGGAGCAATGTTTAGTGTATATATCTTAAAATTTAGTTTAGTTCAGTTACTGTGTCTGTTGTGTGTGGTGTGTGTGAATGTTGATTGCATTGCCTATGTTGTTGGGGACCTCGACCAATATGTCAGCTTTTGGAGTAATTTATATATTTTTGAGCCTGCTCTTGTTAGCCTGTGTCTTAGAATTTTATATATGGAGAAAAGAATGCATGAATATTTGTATGTTACTATTTAGTTATGGAGGGTAAAGATAGTTATATTAGGTGTAATTTTCTTTCTTTGAATGTTAATGGAATCCGAGAAAAATCAAAGAGGGGAAAAATTTGTATATGGTGTAAAGATAAAGGAGTAGATATTGTTTTTTTACAAGAAACATACAGTACAATTGAAGTTGAGGAGACTTGGAAATTGCCATGGAATGGGAGTTCATATTTTAGTCATGGGACAAACCATAGTAAAGGGGTCCTTATTTTGATAGACTATAAATTAGATATTCAGGTTTTAAATGTTATCTCAGATGATAATGGTAGATATGTTATAATGGAATGCATCATTCAGGGGATGAAATTGATAATTGCTAATGTTTATTTGCCAGTAAGAGGAAGAGAATTAGAGAAGATTGATTTTTTAGTAAATTTTGAAAAATTAATAATGAACATTAATAAAGAAAATAATGCAATAATTATTGGAGGAGATTTTAATATTATTTTAAATAAAGATTTAGATTATTTTGGAAATAGTAGACACAACGTTCAGTCTAGATTTAATATTCTATTTGAACAATTTTTAGATAGATTTGAATTGCTGGATATTTGGAGGGTACGAAATGGATTAAAGAAACAGTTTACGTATAGGCAAATTAATCCATTCATGCAAAGTAGATTAGATTATTGGTTGGTTTCTAAGCAAATAGAACAGGTAGTTTTTAAGTGTGATATAATTCCTTCTATGGCTCCGGATCATTCAGCCATTCAGCTGCAATTTTTTGATAAGTTAATTAATTCATTTAAGTTTCAAGGATCCTATTGGAAATTGAATAATAGTTTATGTCAAGATATTGAATATATTATTTGTATTAAAGAGGAAATTATTCAATTAAAAGATGAATTTCAAATAGAAATAGAAGATAACAGAGTTTTATGGGATTTTTTGAAAATGAAAATTAGAAATGTTAGTAGAAAATATTCAAAAGAAAAGGCAAAACAACGAAAACAAAAAATTGCAAATTTGGAAGAGGATATTTTTAAGTTGGAAAATGAATTGTTGAATGGGATAGACCAGGGAAAAGTTGATGACTTGGAACGGAAAAAAAAAGAATTACAGGATTGTTATAATTATATTAATGAAGGTATTAAAATTCGCTCTAGAGCTTCACACTATGAATGTGGAGAAAGAGACACTGGATATTTTACTCAATTAATGAAGTCTAATCAAAAGTAAAACATTAATTAGTAAACTTTATATAAATGAAAATATTTGTTTTGATCAAAAAAATATTATGCAAGAAATATCTATGTTTTATAGTAAGCTATATGCTCAATCAGAGGAGGAAATTTACTTTGTGGATGATTTTTTTCAGGACTTGCCAAAATTAAATTTAGATTCGAGTTTATTGTGTGAAGGAAAAATAACTAACGGAGAATGTTTGGCAGCTATAAAAGAAATGGCATGTAATAAATCACCGGGGAACGATGGTTTAAGTGTGGAATTTTATATACAGTTTTGGCCACTAATAGGAAATTTGGTAGTAAACTCTTTAAATTTAGCTTTCGAAAAAAAGGAATTATCTTCGTCACAAAAACAGGCAGTTATAAGTTTAATCCATAAAGAAGGAAAAGACCCCCTATTTATAAAAAATTATAGACCAATATCCTTATTAAATGTAGATTACAAAATTTTAACTAAAGTGCTTTCAATAAGGATTAAAAAAGTTTTAAATGAAATAATTTCTGTCAACCAGGTGGGACATTTAAAAGATCGAAATATAGGTGAAGCAATAAGAATGATAGATGATATAATTCATCATACATCAGTCAATAAAATACCTGGATATATGATGATAATTGATTTTGAAAAGGCTTTTGATTCAGTTTCACATACTTTTTTGCAGAAGGTTTTAATTACATTTGGTTTTGGACCGTCATTTTGTAGATGGGTGGAGACTATTTATAATAATGCTCAAAGTTGTGTTTTTAATGGGGGCGCATCTACTGGATACTTTAATATTAAGAGGGGTGTAAGGCAGGGGGACCCCCTGTCCCCATATTTGTTTATACTTTGTATTGAAATTTTAGTTCGTTCAATATATAAAGACCCTCAAATTCAAGGATTCACGTTCAATAACGTACAAATAAAACAAATTCTTTATGCAGACGATATGACTCTTTTTATTCGGGACTCCAAATCATTTAAAAGGGTGGAGAAATTGTTTGAAAGTTTTGCTAGAAATTCTGGATTAAAAATTAATAAAGAAAAAACTTTCATATTATTGTTAGGCCCTTCTCAAAATAAAGATATTGCTCTTCCATTTGGTAAAATAGTACAAATAGTGAAGATTTTGGGTATTTACTTTTCTTTAGATGTTGAAGTTCAGGAAAGGATAAATTATAAGGAAATTTTGAGTAAAATTAAAAAGTTGCTATCGTGGTGGAAACAAAGAGATTTAACTTTAATGGGAAAAATTCAATTGATAAAAACGTTTATTTTGTCAAAATTAATTTATGTGTCGGCACTGACACCAGTACCGAATTGGGTATTTCAAGATTTGGATAAATTGGTTTTTGACTTTTTGTGGAATGGAAAAGATAAGATTAAGCGTAATGTAATGTTCTTGGATTATTGTAGAGGTGGGCTAAGATTAACTGACTTCCATTTATTCATTTTAGTGCAGAGGATTATGTGGGTAAAGAGACTTTTAACGGGGGATGCAAATATGGGATGGAAGCAATATTTTAATTATTTAACTAAAGATTTTGGTGGAACTTTGATATTTTATAATAATAATGCAATTATAGATATTTTTAAATTAGCATTACCAGCTTTTTATAGAGACATGTTGGATGCTTGGATTGCCACAAAAACATTTTTGTTAAAAGAAAATATTTCTAAAAGGAATGAAATTATTTATAATAATAGATTTGTTTTTATTGATGGACATGTTCCTTTCAATGAACAGTTATTTAAAAAGAATATTTATAGGTTGCATCATATTGTTGATGGGGAAGGCAATATAAAATCAAATGAGGAATTTCAAAGAAAAGGTTTAAATAGTTTAGAGATTATGGAAATACAACATATTTTTCTTGGCATTCCCCCTTCATGGAAACAATTTTTGAATAAAAATATTCACTTAAATATAGATAGGGAATTAGATATGAACCTTTTAATTTTTGACAAGGTATATATGTTAGATAAGGTTACTTCAAAAATGATATATACTTTTTTATTGAGTAAAAAAGTAGAAAAATCATATGCAGAACGAAATTTAGAGCAGATTTATAATATTAATGGGAAAGACATACAATTAATATTCTTAAGACTTAGAAAATGCACTTTGAATAGTAAGCTTCGAGAATTTCAATTTAAAATGCTTTATAATATTATATATACTAAATTATATTTATATACATTTAAAATGGTTGATAGTAATTTATGTTCTTTTTGTGGTAAATATGAAGAAACTTACGAGCATTTGTTTTTTCTTTGTGAGAAAGTAAAACCAATTTGGGAAGCGTGTGGAAATTTATTTAATTTAGTAGAGATTAGAAATATAAATTGGAAAGATATCCACGTAGGAATAGTTGAGTTAAATATAGGGAAGGAACAGTTATTAAATCATATAATAATTTTGGTAAAATACATGATATTTATAGATAGTAAAAATAGAAATAAACCACCAACTGCTTTGGAGATAAAGAAAAGATTATTAGAAAATAGAAAGGAGGAGAAGAATTTAGCTGGGGACCGTGGTACACTAACGTATCATTTTAGAAAGTGGGACAATTTAGAATAAGGAAGGCAAACAGAAGCAATAAAATTAATAAGGCGGACATAAGGGTCGAGATTCTCACCAGATGTAGGCATGTTTTCTGTGGATGGGTGTGTGGGTGTGTGCACGCGTGTGTGTGTGTGTGTGTGTATGTAAGCACTTGTATAGGTGTGTTTTTTGAGGGGAAAAGAGTTTTTTTCCCTCTTTTCCCCCCTTTTTTATGTTCATGCTCTGCTTTATTTGATGTACAACAATACAATTTTGTTTGTATTATTTAGATGTAAATTTAAAATGATATTTTACATGATTATGTTAAGATGTGAAAATACGTTAACATACTGATTATATTATATGTACTGATTTCTCTTATTGTTTGTTATTGTTATTTTGTTTTGAGCAATGAATAAAATAAATATCATTGAAAAAAAACCAAAAAAAAAAAAACAAAAAAAAATGATCTTTACTACGTCATTTGTAATTTTGTGTTCCTTTCTAGTTATAACTATTAGTTTGTAATGTAATGATGCAGGTTTTGGTTACTAAAATTCAGTTTCACCGAAACTGTACTCTCCTTACCAGAACTCAACTATCCCTTTAAAGTAATATAGAAGGTCATTTGTAGCCTAGGAATAAAAGATATTCAAAGGCAAAAAATACAAGTATTTGAGACTTTCAACAAAAATGTATATCACTAATTTGAAGGATCCTTGTCAACAACAATTATAACTGCTTTTTATCAAAACTAATGCTTTTTCTAAAGAAATGTTTCAACTATTTGACAAAGAAACTAACGGCTTTCCATGAATGTTAGGGCCAACTCAGAGTTAGGTTCAACTTAGAATTGTTGTGAAAAACCCCTTGGTAACTGTGTTTGAATCAAACAAACTCGCTTGCACCTCTAAGTTAAAAGTTTTACAGGTGGTTGGATAATACGACTCTCATATCACAGGTTCATTGGTAAATTCTTGTTAGTACATGGGTACGAATAATTAAAAGATTACAGAGAGGCTACATTTTGTTGGGTGATAGTGTGAATGGGCATCGAAGATATAATTGAGTACTGGTTAAGGTTTGTAGAGTAAAAAACAAACATGCTGTATAGCCTAATAGATGAAGAAACACATATCGCTAGTAAACGTCAAAGCCTGCGACTTATATTCAAATGATAATGATAATGAATTTGATAATTTTATTATCATTTTGCAGTTAGCGACACAGAGCTAGAGACGGATGATGGAGGTAGATGCAACGGCTTCACCGAGTACTACGCCCAGATGGATATCAACACCATCATCAATGGGGGACCAATGCCAGAGTGTTCCAAGGCTAGATTCGCCGGTCTGGCACCGTTGGTACGCCAGTACATCAACACGCAGGAGGGCGTTGACGTTGACACAAGATGCACGATAATGCAGTACCTCAGGCTGGTGGAGGATCGGGCCGCAGGTAAAATTTACAAATCTTACGAAACTCGATTGGGATGAATATTGTAATCATGATGATAATAGTAGTAGAGATGGAGATAATGACGGTAGTGGTGGTGATGATTATGGTCCGCCAGTACATCAACACGCAGGAGGGCGTTGATGTGGACACACGATGCACGATACTGCAGTACCTCAGGCTGGTGGAGGATCGGGCCGCAGGTGAGATAATGGTTATTTGATGGTAATGGTGGTGACTGGTGATGAAGGTGATGGTGATTATGGTGATGTTGATTATGGTGATGTTGATTGTGATGATGATGATGATGATGATGATGATGATGATGACTGCAGTACCTCAGGCTCGTAGAGGATCGGGCTGCAGGTGAAATAATGGTTATTTGATGGTGATGGTGGTGACTATGGTGATGAAGATGATGGTGACTATGGTGATAAAGATGATGGTGATTACGGTGATGTTGATTGTGATGATGATGATGATGACAATGATGATGATGATAGCAGTACCTCAGGCTGGTGGAGGACAGGGCTGCAGGTGAGCTTTTGTTTGTTGAGAAAGTTAGAAACTTAATGAAGCTTATTAAGTTGATAATTGTAGTTATGGTGATGGTGGTGGTGACGTTGATGATGATGATGATGAAAATGATGTTCATAATGATGATGACAATGATGTTTTTTCTACTGCCACTGCTGCTTAATAAACTGGATGATAATAATTATGATAGTGGTGATGATGATGATGATGATGACGATGATGATGATGATGATGATGATGACGACAATGATGATGATGATAGCAGTACCTCAGGCTGGTGGAGGACAGGGCTGCAGGTGAGCTTTTGTTTGTTGAGAAAGTTAGAAACTTATGATGACAATAATGATTATGATGATGTGGGACTTATAATCTTCAGTCAATATCATTTCAGTTGACATCAATCTAATCCAGTTTAATCCCATCGAATCCTTTCAGGTCGGTTGAAGACGACAGCCCGCTGGATGCGTGACTTCGTCCTGGATCATCCAGACTACCAGCAAGACTCAGTCGTCTCGGAAAGCATCAACTACGATCTGATGCAGGAGTGCGATCTCATCATGAGAGGGGAGAAGGACGCGGAGACCCTCTTCCACACGCAGACCTCGCGATCCAGCGACAACATTCCCGAATCGATACAAGAGTACGATACGCAGATTGATACCAATCAGTGAGAAATGATTCATGTTTATTATTAATGATTAGAATGATAATAATAAAATAATGATATGTAACATTTATATAGCGCTTGATACAAATGTTTCCAAGTCATACAGTCAAACCTGTCTTAGCGGCCACCTATCTATAGTAGCCAACTTGCCCATACTAGCCACCAAGAGTAATCCCCTGCAGAGCAAAGCAATGTCATAGAACCTGTCTATAGCTGCTACCTGTCTACATAGGGCACTGTTCTTGTTTCTCTCTGGTGGTCACTATACACAGGGTTGACTGTACAATAGTACAGTCAAACCCGTGTACAGTTACCACCTAAAGGAAACAAAAAAAAAGTGGCCACTGTAGACAGGTGACCTCTATAGAGAGGTTCCAAAATTTGTCTTTATCTGGCGGGGATCACTTTTGATGGCCACTGTTGGCCAGGTTGGCTGCTATATAGACAGAATTGTCACCAAGACAGGATTGACTGTAGCTCCTTATAAATCAATGTTTTGTTTAGTTTAAATTCACTTTTAGAGATCATGTTTAGATAAAAATAACTCTTTTCTGATTGAATCTATTTTCATTACAAGTGACCTTAAGTATCATGTGTCGGAGAATAAATGTATGTGTATGCGCCCGCTACAAAGTGGCCTGAGGGGCAGTTACAGACTGCATTTAATCGCCAGGTTGCGATTAAGTGCAAGTCAAAGAGTGTGTGCACTTGAGCCAATCAGATTTGTGCATTTCCGTTTAATCACAACTCTGCGATTGATCGCAACTCTTCGTGCAACAACCCCCTGCAGGCATTTATGTTTTCTTGTCCTTTGTCTTTATGCGCGTACGACCTGTTTGTATAATCATGGTATCTCAGGAATTGTTGGACACATTTGTGCATATAGATTTGTAATTTAGGGGGCTATTGTACAGTAGTAATTGTATTTTGGACATTCAAACAGAGTTTACTGACCAGAAATAAATTAAAATAAATGGAATGAGCAAAGGCAAATGGCCGTCGGCCAGGAATTGAATCCAAGACCTCCGGAATGCTAGACCGGTGCTCATACAAGTCTGGGCCCATATACATAAAGCTGCACTAGCTTAGTTCCATGATAATGACAGGGCTAAGTATGCAACAAGAGATTTGTTTTACTTGCCAACTAGGGTAAACTTAGTAGGTAATAAATTATGCTTACTCAGATAACCATAGATAGTGACTAAAGAAAACCTTCTCTTGCTAACTTTAATAGCCCTATCATCCAAAATAGACAAGGGTTGAAACTAAGCTAGTTTGGTTTTATGAATGTAGGACCTAGACTAGTTGAATACCTGCTTAGACTTATGGTGATGGGGTCAAAGGTCACCATATAAGGCATCCCTGGTGGCTTCCCCAAGTTGGCAGGAAAGACTTAGGGGTCATAGAAATCAAAGATTTCTTTTTTTCCTGCCAGGCAACTTGGGGAGGCTCACCAGGGGTGTTTTTTCAACTGGGAATTCAATGTTCATTTCATATTTTTACTTTGTACCTTGAATGAAATAAAGAATAAGTAATGATATTAATAATAATAGAGGTATTATTTGACATTCTCTTCTGAGAAGTGTCCATGGCATGACATTCACGCGCATGCCGTGGGCACGTTTCGGAAGAGAAAGACTATTTTGATTTACTATGTACAGTACGTAACTCTCTGTACATTTTAGAAGCTTAGAGTAAAAACTAAAGATTCGTTTTTACTAATTTTGTTCTAATTGTTTTATTTGTATGATTTGACTAGAAATTGCTATCATGGAATTAAATTTAAGAATTGTAAATTTTGTTATTTTAAATGTGAATGATGTACATTTCATGGAACTGACTCTGGCTTTCAATGTACATACATAACTTTGTATTTTGTACATGTACTACAGTATATCATGTTACATAAGAGTGTAGGATATAGAGTATTTGTCATATAATCTGTGTAATTGACGTGTTTGTGTGTGAGCACAAGACAGTGCATTTGATGTTTTTTATATTGGCCATTGAGGAAGAGAAGGGCGCCAAGTCAATTTCTGGATTTTTGAGATTCATGCCAGGAAGACTTGTAGAAACCCATTTGAGCTCATTTTATTGTTGATAAATATTCCCAAATTCATACAAAAGTTATAATCTGAAAATGTAACATCACATAGAGAAGGCTCCAACCTGCAAGATGGTAGGCAGAACTCAATTTAGCAAAAAATTGTCTTAACCACTTGCCTACGGGAACCTAGGTGGGCTATGCACAAAGTCTATGGGGATTTCAGAATCTCGAAGGGAACGGGTTAACACCCTTCTTGCACTCGGCTCATGATATGTATTGTGATGAGAGTATGAGTGTGTATGAACATGTATTTTATGGGGCATGTAATTTATACTCCTTTCATTTATAACTCTATATAACTGTATATTTTTGTTCATAATGTTTTCTTTTAAAGGGGACCACCAGGCAAAGAACAACACATAATTATATGTTTTGTTACCTTTTTTGTGATAAATTTTGCGCTTTATAAAAACTGTAGTGTTGTTGTTGTTCTTGTTATTATTATCATTATTATTAGATTTTTATGAGACATACACTTAATTATCATTATTACATTATTATTAGTATAATTATTTTTATTATATTATTGGTTAAGTCACTTTTTGTACTTCAGAGATAATCATCTTTAACGTTTGGGAGCATTGTAGAAACCTTATATTAGCTCCCTTTTATTTTGTATAAATGTATACAAATTAGAAATGAGTATTATCTGAAAATTTGACATCGCGTTCAGGAGGCTCCGACGTACAATGTAGTATGCAGAACTTAGAAATTAGCCACAAAATCAGCATAGCGCCCTACTCAATTTCACCCAACATTATTAAAAAAAGGGAATGTCAGGCAAGCTTTTCAATTAAATTTTATCTACAATAAATACAATCCATTGTAGAAACCTTATATATAGCTCCCTTTTATTTTGTATAAATATATACAAATTAGAAATGATTATTATCTGAAAATTTGACATCACGTTCAGGAGGCTCTGACGTACAATGTAGTACCTGCAGAAATTAGAATTTAGCCACAAAATCAGCGAAAGGACTGATTTATCGGTCTACCCTGGTACCAGCAGGATACATTGAATGAACAGTAAAATATCAAACCCTTGGACATGTGAGAAAAATCAAGGAACACTTTTACAAGTATTAATTACAAGTAATTTGATTTTTGTGCAGCATTAGAACATTAGAGATGATGATGATGACGATAGTTATTTATCTGAGGGTTCATTTAGTAGCTCACCAATTATGGAGTCTGTTATTTGCATTATGTGTATACACTATTATGAATGCTAACAATGATCATGTTGAATATTTATGTAATACATATATCTAATAAATATAATTATATTTTAGATTTATATATATATATATTTGCAACCAATGGGAGTAAGTAGATTATAAGACTTGTTTTGTACTGAGTTGTAAACTGTCATTCTATTATGGATTAAAGTGGAATTAACTTTAGGAAGGAAAATAGTGAACTTATTTTATTTTGTGATGTTTTTGTGTGGGTGTGCTTGCATGTGTGTAGTGCATTGTGTATTTGGGTGTTATATATTCAATTCAATATTTTATTGAACCAACTCAATGGAAAAATGTTTCGGGTTCACAATATCACAATTAATAACAATTCATTCATATAATAAAAACATCTGAATATCTACAAAAACATTTACATTACATACATTATATCGTTGAAACACCATATTCATGAACAATATGAAAAGTCATAAAAGTCATAAAAGTCATAAAAGTCATAAAAAAGTCATAAAAAGTAGAACGAGATTTAGGAGGGAAAGGGAGAAACACAATAGGAGAGAAAAGGGGAAATATAAAACAATGCGTGTGTGTGTGTGTGTGTGTGCGTGCGTGCGTGCATGTGAATGTATTTTTACACCAGTATGTTTTGTGCCCAATGGTTTGTGATCACTTGAGCGTGGCAGGGTCGAACTGATTTTTTTTATTTTTTATTTATTTATTTAATTTTTTTGGGGGGGTGAAGCCCGCAAGCTATTTGTGGAGGGGGAGCACTTTGTGTATTTCTTCTTTTTTTCCAAAATATTTTCTCCTTATGTTTTGTATTGTTTTGTCAGATCATATTAGGGTGGGGGAGGGGGATTTTTAGTAAATATAATTTTTTTAGAATTTAGTACTTGTGCATTACTGTACACTATACTATGTTTCATTCTCATTCATTTATTTATTCATTCATTCATTCATTCATTCATTCATTCATTCATTCATTCATTCATTCATTCATTCATTCATTCATTCATTCATTCAGTGACTGACTGACTGACTGACTGACTGACCCATTGATTGATTGATTGATTATTATTTATTCATATATTTTTTATTGGTATTATTATTATTTTTTAAATTATTTATTATTTAATTTTTTACAATTTATTTACATTATTTTTTGTTTATTCTATTTATTTGTTTATTTATTTATTATTATTTTTTAAAATGTTTATATTCGGCCAATTTCACGGGTGAACTGGCCGTAGATCATTCTCCAAAATCCAATTGTCATTAGAAAGAACCAATATGCCTACTTCCTCCCGGACCAGCCCCCAAGTATTACCCGTATAGGTAGTACAGCTGGAGTACAGCTTCCTTTACTACGCTCAAATAGAGCTCAAACAGACGCTGAAACGGACTCAAATCCACGCTAAAATCATGAAATATGATATAGGTTTTTTTTTTAATTACTAAAAAAGCACCAGTCAAAAAGCTTATATATAATAAAATAAAATAAACATGTTAAAACAACAAAGAAGATAATAACATGCATGGTATAACCTTGTACACTTTGATACGATCCACTTGTAATCCACTTCTAAACTTTTGAAGATGGTCAGCAAAGTTTAAGACCTCTTCTTATCTCTCTTCCCGATCAGCATTTTTGCAACAATTCTTCTTAGAACTCCAAGGCCCCGTTGCAGAAAGAGATACAATCAAAGTTACAATTGAGTGTAAGTCACACACAATGTGCGCGTTTCAACCAATAACTGATCTAGGTCCCGTTGCAGAAAGAGATATAATCGATTGTAAGTTACAATATTGATTGTAAGTCACACAATGTGCGCGTTTCAACCAATCAGATTTGCGCATTTCGAACACATGATCTGACTTACAATTACTTGTAACTTACAATTGATTGTATCTCTTTTTGCCCACAGGACCAAGAAAGATCATTTCATTAGTTCTTCTCAGAACGAGAAGCATTTTCCCTTCATTAAACGGATGGTACAGTTCTAGTCAAACTAAATGTCCGTTGAAAATTTTCAAAACCGAGACCAAGAATATTCAACATTTTCGAGGCCGAGACCATCGGTA
Organism: Echinarachnius parma; assembly: GCA_037951105.1. Lineage (NCBI taxonomy): Eukaryota > Metazoa > Echinodermata > Echinoidea > Clypeasteroida > Echinarachniidae > Echinarachnius > Echinarachnius parma. The sequence continues at coordinate 22,113 of JBAMJV010006944.1, read as the reverse complement.
ATGATGGTCGAGACTGCTTAAACGTGATCTCGAGACCAGCTACAAGTTGTAAAGGGGGGGGGGGGGGTAAAGCGGCCAAGTTAAAATGCTGTTATCAATAAAAAAATAAATAAATAAAAAGCAGCCGTTATAACACAAGAGGGCGCTCTATAAAAAAACATTGGTTTCAATCATTTTTGGTAGAAAATTACGAATGTGATGTTTTGTTAAAATAATGATTCAATAGAGAGATCATTAACAACTAAACCCCTTTGGTATATTTTCAAATAAGTGTAGGCATTATATAAATATAGATTTTGTCTTAAATTGGTGAATAAATGTGGGTCCCACATTTATTCCAACGGGAAACATTTCTGAACCGATTTTGATTAAATTAAGTTTGTTTTATCTCTAAAATCACCCCCTGCTCTACCAAATGATACACTTGGTTTTCCATTTATGAAGCGCCCTCTAAACCAAAACTGTACTATCCCTTTAATACTACAATAGGTACTTGGAAGTTATAGTTGGTAGCGCCATATATAGAATATTATTACAGTATTTTGGGTTAGTATGCTCCCCAGGGAGTTGAGATGATGCGAAAGATTATCAGAAAATTGTGCAGATTGAACTGTAACTCATGATGACCGAGGATAATAATTATGCGCATTTGAATAGGCCTAGATATGCATTGGCGCTCTATAATATAAATGCTATTATTACTATTATCATCATTATCCAATTTTATTGCACGGATGTTGTTAGAATTCGTCGTTGATTTTCCTCTCCCTCTTCAGTCGCTCCATGAGTTTGACCACCGCGTGTTCGATGGCTCCCTGGGCGCTTTTGTAGTGCTTGGCCTTTTCGCTGGTCCCACTCTGGACGTCCCATGCGGTACCGTCATAGACCCACGGCTCCTTGAGGCTATGTACCCTGCCTTGCGCCTTGTACTTGATGACTCGGCCCTGGATATTAAACTATTAAAAAAAGAAGAAAACAAAAGAAAGATGATTCCGTCGTAATTTCAAAATATGGAATATCATTTTTGTTTAGTATTTTTGCTGGTCCCACTCAGGACGTCCCATGCGGTACCGTCATAGACCCACGGCTCCTTCAGACTGTGAACCCTGCCTTTCGCATTGTACTTGATGACTCGGCCCCTGAATGTGAACTTGCGTCACATAAAACAAGAATATTAAGAGGCTTTATTTGTGATTCCTTATAATATAAACATAATATAGACTCGAGTCAATAATATAGAGTTATAATTAAGTTATATTCGCTGGTCCGATTAAATACATTCCATGTAGAATGCCGTAAAACTTGTTACACATCAATACAAATGTATAATATTTGAAGATATACCAAAATAAATGCACAAGTTTATCAAGAAATTGAGTCGATTCGTCGTGAGGGGGTTGAGGAAACGCAGCGACCGAGTTATGGGCGGGGATACGGGAGGGGGTCCCGGGATAATCATTAAAAAAACAACTAAACTCATGGAAGATGGATATTTCATGAAACGATGTTGACAATTTTGACAATAAAACAAAAAAAGCAGAACACATATAATATATGTTTTTCAATTTCAATTGTTTCTAACTAGTTGAGTTGGTCACCATTCTGTTAGCCATCAATAGAAATGGGACGGCCGGTTATTCAGTTACATTGTTTTACAATACCCGGCATTCCAGTGCCTGAAATTACTTAATTTTGCTATATCTCTAATATTGTATATACTTAATTTGCCGAAAGATAATAATAATAATAACAATAATAATAATAATAATAATAATAATAATAATAATAATAATAATAATAATAATAATAATAATAATAATAATAATGATTGTAATAATAATAGTTATAATTATTATGATAATAATATAGATCCCTTTAATATTATTATTATGAAGAGACAACAAACCAACTCACCTGTCCTTCCTCGCTAGATAGGGCCTTCACGATGGTGGCTATCGTCGCCACGAGCTTAGGGTCAAGCGCCATGCTGCTTTCTATTCTCACAAAACCTGACAAGAAAAGAACAAATAGCAACTTTATAATGTCTTGACCTATTGGTTCTTTACATTCGAGTCGTTATAGTTATATTAGGGACGAAGTAAAATGTTAACAAAGTATTTCGGGCATAATTGCGCAATAATACCGACCCCCGAAGATAAAAGAAAAGAAGAATAAAAAAAAGGTGAGATCGACTAAATATCAGGTTTGATTTATAGTTGAACTTAGCTCTCAGTTAGACCTTATAAGTGTAGAAAGCCATATGTAGCCTAGGAATAAAACATCCCCACAAGCAAACAGACAACTTGTATTCGAGATTAACAAAAACAAAATATATCAACGTACGGCTCCTTGATAATAACAAAAATATACCTGATTTTATTAAACTTTATGACCTTTCAAAAGAGCTGTTAAACCAACAAATTTACAAAGAAATTAACGGATCTCCGTAATTGTAAGGTCCAACTTAGGATCTTTGTGAAACACCCTGGCAGGCCTCACCAGAAAAGGACTGGAATTCCCCTGAGTAATGTGCAATCTCCATAATATTGGTGTAGGCTGCTAGCCATATCCTGTGAAATTCCCCGCAATATCAAATATATAACTTATAGTCAAAGTTCATTTCAGTGACAGATACATGGATCTGATCATCAAATCCTGATAACAATTTTATAATGATTCCATAATGTTAACAAGAAATGCTTAGTTTAAAATGGATTTTGATTCAAAAATCGCAATTACCGTAACTTTGATATTAATTTTGTATCGAAATCTCATTATACTCTAGCCGTCAAGAGCACGGGCGTAGCGACTTACGTAATACCTATTCATAGGGGGGGGGGGGGGCGGGGGGGGGGGGGGCACTCGAATTATTTTTTGACGGGGGTGTGCCGTACGGAACTCTGAAATGGGGGTCTGAAGAGCTGACTACAAGCACAAAATATAGGGTCTTTGGAGCTACAAAAACCCTGAAACGGGAGTTAAGGGGTCTAAGGAGCAGACTAAAACTACAAAATACATAGACTTGGAGCTACCAAAGACCTACGGAAACCCTCAAAAAGGCTCAAATGGTGGTCCAAGGAGCCGAACTAGAAGAGAATAATGGATTTGGCGCTAGTCAAATACATAGCCAAGTCATTCTGGGGGTCTATGGAGCCGAACTAGAAGAAGAATAATGGACTTGGCGCTACTCAACTACCTAGCCAAGTCATTCCGGGGGTCTATGGAGCGGCAATTTTTGAAAATCGGGTATCTTTAGAGCTGCGATTGGGTGTGAAAAAGGGGTTCTTTTAAGCGGCACATACCCGTCTTACATTATACATGAGTGCCCCCCCCCCGGGGGGGGGGGATGAATGAATAGATCACCCCCCCCCCCCCCCCCCCCTCCCAGATGAATGGGTATCAATGACATGTCTACGCCCATGGACTCAAGAGTGAATGATATAATACGGTATGGCAGGCCAATTAACTTACCTATCACACAAACTGCAATGACAATAAGACGATGGTATGAAGTCATCGGTAGGTGCAATAGCAGTTCAAATGGTCACTCGTCAGCTATACAAACATAAAATGGAGTAAAAATGTTCACACAAACAACTATAGTCCATGACCGATACTCAGAAAACAGAGAGCTGTAGAAAGCCTGTTATTAAAAAAAGAGCCATTTAAACACAACGGGGCACTCTCTAAAAAAGCATTGGTTTCAAGCATTTTTCATACAAAATTATTTTGTTGATTTAGAAACAAATCATCGAATAAATCTTGGGCCCAGATTTATTCCGATTGGATATATATACATATTTCAGCCGTTTCTAAACCGATTTTGATCAAATAGGCCCTAAAGTTTATTCTGTCATTAATATTGTATATATATACTCTTTCAAATTTTACACTCAGTTGTTTATTATCTCACAAAAAAATTATTTCGTGCAGCGCCCCCGTAATTAATTATCTATATATACCAAAACTGAACTACCCCTTTAACAATGGTGGCAACAATGATTATTAATAATAATTATTAACACAAACGCCTACAACATTAACGATAGAACAGTATACTGTTGATCATAACTTTGAAAATGTGCTTTTGTAACTGTATCACAGTAACCTTACTAGTCAATTTATATTCAAACCTTTTCATTGCATTTTGCAACGAAACTCACTATTCAGTTCAAAGTATATATACGCTACCGCTAAACAACTTACACATTCTGTATATGAATACACTAACGATTTCACAGCTGATGTGAAATGGTTAGTGTATTCAATTCGTAGTAATGATTAAATAATGTTTCAAGTTTCAAGTTTCAAGTTTATTTTATCTTTCTTATATAACACACATTACAAATATGACATGAACATAACAATTTGACAAAATATGGCGTTACAATAGAAAGATGAGGTGACCTTGGTTGAAAGCAAAGCTTGTGGAATTAAGGTCCCTCATGTGTAGCTTATGAGCATGTCCAGATAGACAGACTCGTCAAAATAAAAAATACTGTATGCATTAAAATGCTTACAAACTACACTAACTAATGAACTGAGAAAAAAATATAAGCATAAATAAGTGTGATAAAATCTACTGACTACTAAATAATGGCTATTTACAGGAAAAGCAGGAAAATACTGCGAGTAACAGGACAAAATACACGGTAGAGGGAGAGAGAGAGGCAAAATAACTAGACTGAAACAAAGACAGAACAAAACAAGACAGACAGATGATTTGAGATAATGGAGTTAAATATGGCAACAAATTATTATAAACTTTGATGAAGGGTTCACAGACGTGTATAGACAAGAGGACACACTTACTGTATGTATACACAATAATGCACCACAATCCTGAAAAGTATATAACAAATAGGTGGTTTGATAATACAGCTTACTTGAACAGTGAAGCAAATTATAATCATAAACAAGTCGGAAAGTATTATCTACCTCGATCTGTTGGCCTTCCTGCCGTACAATTGTCATGTAAATGAAAGTCAATCTGGTAGTTGTAAATCTCCACAGCAAACCTGATGGTATAGAGCGTACTAGGACAGCACCACGAAATGAATCCGTAGTGAAATAATGCGTAGGTTATAAATGGTGTCAAAATATGCGAAACTACAAAATAATGTGAAACTAGAATTTATAGTCAAGTTATTTAGCTGTACATGTATGTGTGTAGCCTGTGTATGTACATGTACGCGAAAGCAAGCACGACTTGCAACATACATACACGGATTGGAGAATCCCCTACTGGTCGTGATTATGTCATGATCTACTTATATCTGCGGGGTTATTTCGTTTTTATTCTGTCGTTATTTCGTTTTTATTCGGGGTTTATTATTCTGTCTAAAATACCCTTACACTTACAGTATAAAATTGTTATCATGATAATTATGTCTGTTTTGTTTGTTGTTTTGCTCTATCATGTTCTGATGGTACAATGTACCGTGTTCGTAGAAAATTTTCAAAGCCGAGACCAAGTACCTTCAAAATGTTCGAGACCGAGACCAGGGTCGGTCCAAAAATTTCGAGGCAGAGACCAATATCATTGATTGAGAATCCTCTCACCGGGGGAAGGGGGGGGGGGGGGGTGAACCCCCCCCCCCCCTCTGAGTACGCCTATGTACGGTAGTATCTTTTTAAATTGATTGTGTGTGTGTTTGAGGGGGGGGGGGGGCTTTCCTTATGATAAGGAATCCTTATTTTTCTGCCTATCCCAAACGCTGTCTCACATATTTCCATTGTAATTGTATCGCTCTTTGTGTTTATCTCCTGTATGGGAATTATGGGGGTAGCATTCATAAAGCCAATGGCCCGTATTCACAAAGGAGGTTTGTGCAAACCATGGTTCAAACCGAGGTTTACATATATGGAATGCCAATTGTAAACTGATGGAGAGAGAATGTAAATTCCTTACTTGTTAACAATGTTGATGGTACACATTCTCTCTCCATCAGTTTACAATTGGCATTCCATAGATGTAAACCTCGGTTTGAACCATGGTCTGTACAAACCTCCTTTGTGAATACGGGCCATTGGCTTTCCTATAGCTGCATCCACATTCTCCTAAATTAGTTTATTGTATTCTAAATGTGTTGACATTTCTGTTTCAATTTAAATTATAATATTTGTTTTGTAAATTTGTATATGTTTTTATGGTGAATGAAATAAAGAACAATGTCAAATTTCAATTTACATTTAATTTTTTTATCTCAACTGTATAGTATTTGTTTGTTCACGGTGATTGTGTATTTGTGTATGCATGGAATGTAGGTGACACTACGGTGAGCACTTCCAGTCTGAATATAGTTATAATCTTTGAACCTACATAGTATAATAAACACAAGTCATCATATAATTAGTTTGAGCAAACATTAGGATTGCGCGCTGAGCCGCTGTTACGGTGCGGTGACATCACCATAAACCAGTCACGGGAAATCCCCTATAATTTTTGCGATATTCTAGATGCAGTATTACATGTGCGGAAAGCGTGCTGATCGCTGTATTGCTTGTTATAAGTGTTATTAGACTGAACATCAAATTGAAAACAATCATATGAACTTGAGGTTACTACTAGTACTATTAACTACAACCACATATGCGGATATATATATGCCTAAGCTAAGGTACATGTTTGAGATCGAGCTATATAACGTACACATTTCATCGTCGGATTGCCATTTCCGCCATGTGACGTCAGTACTATCCTTATACGTCTCTATTGTAGCTGCATGATTGATGAACGTATTGGATTAATTCTTCACGTACATTTATGCGTTTTACTGTCAAACAAATATGAAAATATATTGAGTATACTATAATGTCGAATCCTGTGCCAGTTTATTTGGTCCTCTACGTTATAGCATGTAAGTATAATGGCATATATAGTTATAATATGTAGCCTAGGCTATTATTAATATTATACTCTAGTTATGTATCCACAATTATTATATTGTGTGGAAACTTTGCACGGTAAGCATGCATGTGTTATTGTGTATTGTGATGTAACGTATACTGTGAATACGCAGTAGAATAATAATATGATACATAATATAATTATGTTAGGCCAATTCACTGGAATAAGGTGCATGAATGATAGTAATTGTATACATGCAATTG
>JBAMJV010006944.1:0-12500 GCA_037951105.1 Echinarachnius parma | reverse complement strand
ACTACTACTACTACTACTACTACTACTACTACTACTACTACTACTACTACTTCTACTACTACTACCATGACTACTGCTACTACTAATAATAATAAAAAGAGTAAACAAAACAAAATTAATAATAATAATAGGAATAATAATAATGTTTTGATTTATACATAGCGCCTTATATGAATTCACGTCTGTGGCGTACGGTATATAGCTATGGGGATGGGGCCTAATAATTAGGAGGAAAAAAAAAGCCGTGCCTCCTGAATAATAATGTGCTCCTAATCACTCCGATCACGCTACACCACTGATTCACATATCGTTAAAGGGACTTGGTAACATTGTTCAAATCCTCAAAACCTTCTTGGAACTAGTGGTTCTCTCATAGCCTATACCTTATCATATTCATATCAACAAAAAAGCATTGACAGGTTTCAGTTTGTCAAATGTCCATTTCGTTCAAAAATTAGTGTTCAGATATGAAATTGTCTACTGGATAATTTCATGCCATGTACAATCTACAAATCACTTTGCATTTTTGCTCATATCTCAGCCAAAAAATAATTTTACACATTACTTTGAGGACATAATTATCAGATCACTCCAATACAAATTTTATTAATCTCTCATCACTTTTTGCACTTGCCAACAAAGTTACTAGATCCCTTTAAAGAATGAATGACTATAAATAAAATGGCTTTACAGATATCGAGGCGAGGACGTGCGCTGGCTTACGAGACTCACAAGCTCTTCCACAGCCTGGACGCCGGAGTGGTGTTCGACTGCGAGGTTAAGGACATCGTGTCCGGGGTCACGGTCGAGGTCAGGCATCGGAACAGCAAACGGGAAGTCGTGGAGGCTGCCATCGATAAGCTGTTCGTTGAACTTGCGAAGAACGGTCATCTACAAGGTTTGTGGTGTACCTAAGCAGGATATCAGAGTATAGCTTTAGTTATACAATCGTTAAATGACTGATTTACTGAACAGTTATAAATAATATGTTTACTCCAAAATGTTCTTTTAACATTGTTTTTACTGAACAATGCTGGAGACTGCACGTCCCATATGAAAAGGGGAATTTACTTAACTCTTAACGTGCCAGGGATTGTAAAGCCCGGCGCAGACAGAGCCAACTCGACCCGATCCGACTGGTTTAAATCAGGCTAGAGTTGGGCCCGGTCGGTCGGAGCAGATTTATCGCGTTGAATCGGCCCCAACTGGCATCCAACTGTCTCTCGACTGGCAAAATGTGTGTCGCGAGGCACTGAAAACTGAGCCGATCGGAATGACAACCAGTCGAGTCGGCTCTGTCTGCGCCGGGCATAATGCTCTACGGCATTTGTGTGCATTGTAACTCGCATAAATGCGAGCTTGGCACTTTAGGAGTTAAAGAAAACAAAAGCCTAAACCTTTAATCAGGCTATTTGGTAGAAATTGATGTGCATTCAAGTATTTAAATTTAGATTTTGATAAAATAAGCAGTTATCCATTACAAACTTTTTCATTCAACTATTGTAAATCGCATTGGATCATTATGAAGAATGCACAATATGATATTGAGGCATAGACAAACCAGCTAATAGAGCTTTCGTGAATTTCTTGTTTCCTTGTTTCGTTGTCTTCATAAAATTTGCCAAAGAGAAAAATCATAACCTAAGTATATACAATGTATTGCGAATCGAAATTCTAACCAAATCCTTTTCCAACTTGATACAAGAAATGAACCAACAAATAACATCCGTATTCTACCTGTTTTGTTGTTCAGAAGAGAAAGAACTTATCTCACATGAAGCCGATGACGAATCTACTGCGCCTGCGCAGTTACCACCGTCTGCTTCTGATCCCGATACAAAAGGCGCGGGAACCAATGACCCCGGAAGTGATACAACCGGATGTAGTAACGAGTATGCAGGACCTACAACAGGAGGAAGCGAAGGTAGCCCATTGGACGGTGGGTCGAACACCGTTGCCGAGCATACAGGAATGACAGCAGAACCCGGATTAGACGATGAGTCGAGTCCTTCTAAGGAGGAAGATATTGAGGGCGAGCATGAACAAACGATGGGCAATATTGAAGACGGAAAACGTGAGCAAATTAACTCAGTTTTTTTAAATAATGCATTAATGTTTTTTCTTGTCATCTTATTCAGATAAGAATTTCACCTTTTCGAGAAGATATGGCCCCGTTGCAGAAAGAGATGGAATGATTTGTAAAGTTGCAATTAATTGCAAGTCCGATCATGTGACCAAATACGCACATCTGATGGGTTCAAAATAATGCGCACATTTTCTGACTTGCAATTAATTGCAACTTTGCAATCGATTGCATCTCTTTCTGCAACGGGACCCTGGTAATTTAAATCAGAAAGAAAGATGAAATACGCAGAATTTATAGCCAGGCATTGTACGTTTCTTTCTTGACTATGTATTCTGTCTTTCTTTGTTCCTATACATAATATAACCATGGATTTATCCCGTGGGATTATCTTTTTTTTTATTTGTATCTAATTATCTTTACGCCAAAAATGTTCGAGGCGTTTCATTGTTTGATGAAAATGAGACCCTTAGAAGCAATCGTGGTCTTAAGAGCGTTCTTTTTTGGTTTTGCTTTAAAGGGGTAGTTCAGTTTTGGTATAAAAGGCGCTGCAGCACAAAATCATTTGTTGTGTGAGAAAATTACAAAACTGAGTGTAAAATTTAAAAGAGCATACAATTTTAATGGCAATATAAACTTCATTTGATTAAAATCGGTTCAGAAACGGCTGGAATATCAATAAATATATCCGACCGGAATAAATCTGTGACCCAGATTTATTCGATGATTTTGTTTTTATTTTAAAAATGCTTACACTTTTTCAACAATTTTCAAGAGAGGTTTTAAAATAGTAATGTTGTTGATGATCTCTCTATGTAATCATTATTTCAACAAAACATCACATGCATAATCTTGTATGAAAAATGGTTGAAACCAATGTTTTTTTTCACAGAGCGCCCTCTTGTGTTTTAATGGCTCTTTTTAAAAATGATAACAGGCTTTTTACTTAGTCGTTTGTACTTTTATATACCTTTCGAGCATGGTGGAGTTATAACTATTAATTTGTAATGTTATTGTACAGGTTTTGGTTACTAAAGCTCAGCCTTACCAAAACTGTACTACCCCTTTAAATGAGATTCTTAAGAGCGGTGATCGTCCCTTTTTTAAATTATTAAAATGGGACCCTTAGGAGCGGCGATCTACCTATTTTTAATGAAAATTAGAACCTAAGGAGCGGCGATCGGCCTTTTTTGGTAAAAAATGGGACACTTAGGAGCGGCTCGATCGTCTGTGAAAAAGGGGGTCATTGAAGCGGCACATACCCGTATCGCAAATATACACGATAACCCCCCCCCCCCCCAGGGAGATTTATATAATTGTTAAAGTTATATAACAAATACAGACAATTGAAACTAAGCCATGGACCCGCTTTACAAAAATTGTTGTAAGTGTCCAATCATCATTGTAAATGGAACATAGCTGCTACAATTATAACAGATTTATGAAGCGTGCCCTGTATTGGATGAACACATACAAACTAAAATGGCGACTTTCCAGCAATCAAGTAGTTGTTATATTCATGTATTGTCTAGTGAATAGTCATCTTTATTTGTCAAATCAAAGCTGTTACAATAACCCGAGTCCATGAAAAATATAAGAAAAGCATTTGAATATTTTATCAATGGCAGGGTTCACTAAAAAAAATAAAACACATAGACATGAGGAAAACATTAACAACTAAACATACCATAATAAAGATTTCAATTGGCACATATTTATGAAAAAGGTGCACGTTTCATAATTAAAACAAATCAATTCAGATTCAGTTCGCATTCAGCACATTACAAAATAATTATAGCAATAACAACAGAACTGGGTGGTTAATTATATAATGGCGGAATATTGCCAAACTATATAAATATTAAAATGTTTCTTACATCACATATTAAATTGGCATTCAAATTGATGTATTATATTATATTATCTTAATAACAGTATATATCCCTTGCTGTTTCTTGTTCCTGTATCTTTATTTCTGTGGATCTTCTTCTACAAAAGTACTTACCAGCGATGACGTCAAGAGCCTCCTTGCTTGGATTTGTATAAGCATCTCGTCCGTCTACATCTTCACTCGTATCAATGCAAGAAAGTCGTCGTCGTCGTCAGCGGAACAGGTAAATAACCCATTACCTACAATGATACTGTTGTGATAAGATGCAACGGATTAGTTTAAAAAGCCTCGTGATCGCGTCCAAACTATTGAGCATAATCGAATCCGGGGGCGGGGGGGGGGGGGGGGGGGGGGGGTCACTTTCATACAAAACTGCTACCCACCCGTGTCCATCAACCTCTGAAATGGACCCTAAAGTCGGAAACTTGTGCAACTGGAAAAGTACCCTTTTTGTGGGTTTTTTTTTCAATTAGTGCTGAAAACCACCCCCTTTTTAAGGAAAACGTCGACGACGCCGTATAACTGAAAATGACACCCTTTCGACGCCTTTTTTTTGGACGCGGTTGTGTAGCCACTCATGTTGGGAGTTACCCCCTCGGGAATCGAATCTGTCAAACTGATCAAAAGTGTGAAAACACGATGTAACTTTTGTTGTTGTAAGGTTTTGGATCGGAAATTGCTGGCATCAGTTTTATATAAAGAACATACACGCTGTCACATAAAAAACAATTTTGCTTACCAATAGGAAGCTTTCGATGCACAATCCTCACAGTCATCTTCTTCAGCCTAATGGCTAGATTCTTATATCGTCCGATATGTCTTAAAAAATAGATTCATGAATGTTTTCCTTTGCTTGTGCTAATTAATTTAGACATTTAATGAAGTCAACTACACAGTATAGTTATACAACAAAATGTACCATTGAATCATGGAATATTTTTGCATGTATCAATAATTGCCCTAAAGGGATCGACTAGTAACATTGTCAAAATCTTCAACATTACTTGGAATAATAGCGGTTCTCATATTGTATTCGTATTATCAATATGAAGCATGCATGGAACAACAGAACAACTGTCGGGTTTCCAAATTCCTTTTCCGCTATAAAGATCTCTATGATTGAAATGTTCAAATGTATAACTATCTAGTGGATAATCGTAACTGTGTACAAAGACAGTGCAATGAGTTAGCGAATATTAATGTGCATTTCCGCTGATTACTCGGTCATATGACATCCATTTACCATGGAATTTGTACACATCACTCAGTGGATATATCAGATCACGGAAATGCAAATTTACAATTTGCCAGTTTTTGCAAAAGTCAACGACTAATACTAGATCCCTCTAACAACTGAGCACGGGCGTAGCGAGTTACGTAATACCTATTTAACTAGGGGGATGGATAAGTAGATCATCCCCCCTAGTTGAATGGGTATCAATGACATGTCTACGCCCGTGCAACTGAGGCAATAATACACATCATAATATGTGTGATTTGACAGATGATTATGAAATTATAAACAATGTGTAAACATGAGTGCAATGTTGTCGCCTAATATCATGTATTCTTTTCTTTGTATTGATTTTCCTCAGATAACAACGAGATGGTTAGCAGGTAAATAATGTCATGAAATTATTGTTAAATCAAAATATTAGTATTGGGAATGTTACCGAAATAATTAACATAGGGCAACAAAATTATCATTATTGTGGAAATAATATGAAAAAGGTCTTATTTGTAATTTTGTGTTCCTTTCTAGTTATAACTATTAGTTTGTAATGTAATGATGCAGGTTTTGGTTACTGAGTTTCACCAAAACTGTACTCTCCTTACCAGAACTCAACTATCCCTTTAACATTCGCGTTTTACATGGAAGGTTTTTTATTCAAATGTAATACGTTTCAAATGCATCGGGAACATTACAGGTGGTATAGGGGGTGGGGTGGGAGAAATTAAACATATAGAAAGGTTTTACATGCATTTATCCAAAACCTAATAATATGTTTATCATGTTGTAACCATGGATACAACTCCTAAAGCCATGCTTTATAATAACACATGTATTATCCTTTTGCGCTTGCCACATGTTTCCCCCTTCTGATCGCTGCTACTTCAGAGGACCTTGAGCCGGATGGTAAAGGACTCTACACATGTAGGCTAATCAGAGCAGCAGCAGAACCTACGCCAGGGCAGAAAGATCCAGACAGGGTAAGATGTTAATAATGACAATATTAAAGGGATGTAGTAACACTGTCAAAATCCTCAAAATCCAATTGGAATAATAGCGGTTCCCTCATACATTGTTGTATTTATATTAACAATAGAAGCATGGGACAGGTTTCGTTTTGTCGAATTTCCCTTTCCTTAAAAAGGTATGTTAACAAAAACTAGATGGATCTTCGACTGCGCGCAGTCGAAAATTATGCCTCCGCTATCACGCGATTTTAATATCGAGCCCAAATAATGTGCACTGATTTTTTGTTGTTGTATTTTTCATATATTTCGAGTCCTGTGACCTTGACCATGTGTCCCCAAACTTTGATGGCTACATTGGCTCCCTAAGATTCATTGAAGTACCAAGTTTGATTGAAATCTGACATTCAGTTCTTTAAATTTTGCCATTATGAGCCATTTTTGCATATATATTGAGTCCTGTGACCTTGACCTTTGACCTCATGACCCCCCAAATCTAATCCGATCATTGCCACCCCGATGTGTACACTCAAACCAAGTTTAAAATTGATCCGTCAACCGGTTCTTGAGATAGTGCGAGAATGAGGCATTTTTGCACAATATTGAGTCCTGTGACCTTGACCTTTGACCTCATTCACCCCAAAATCTAATCAGATCATTGTCACCCCAATATGTACACTCATACCAAGTTTGAAATTGATCCGTCAACGCGTTCTTGAGATATCGCAAGAACGAGGCATTTGTGCACATATATTGAGTCCTGTGAACCTTGACCTTTGACCTCATGACCCCCTAAATCTAATCAGATCATTGTCACCCCCATATGTACACTCATACCAAGTTTGAAATTGATCTGTCAACCGGTTCTTGAGATATCGCGGGAACGAAAACGGGACGGACGGACGGACGGACAACCCGAAAACAAAATGCCTTCCGGCCACTTCGTTGGCGGAGGCATACAAATTGTCGAAAAGATTGCGAACATTCAAATAGAAACAATAATCATTGTCACTGCAGCAGTGTGCAGTGAAATATTTCGATAATTTTTACACATGTGTATCTGGTATATTTAGTAGTTTATACATTATATGATATATTTTGGTGTAAGCATAATATAGAACGTTGGTAATAAAATGTATAAATGCAGTATATTGACAAAAATGGGAACCTGACATGGTCTCACTTAATTAACCCTAAGAAGGCCGGGGGGGGGGGGGGGGGGGGGGGGGGGGGGGGGGGGGGGGGGGGGGGGAGTGGCATAATGGCCCCCCCCCCCCCCCCCTCCACGATTTTTGTTATTGCTCCAAAACGCGGTAAGATGACGCGCCGCTGCTTGGTGACTATTTTCTTTTGGGTCTTGCGCATATTTTAAAACATATGGAAATATCAGTTTTCGTACAGGGAGGTATATCATTGGTTTATTTGGTCTTGTTTACATTTCATATGTTTGTTTTGGGGTTCAAATAGTTGAATTATAGTTAGAAATAAAATAACAACAAAAACAATCAAATACATAAGTAAAAAAAAAGAAGAAATACATAAAAAATTATAAAAACAATAGAAAACATAAGGAAGAACCTGCTCTTCCAAATTTCTTTGTCGTATTATTATTCCAAATGCTCTAAAGAATATATCTAGTGAAAACCAGAGTTTAATTATGAAGAATATATGATTTATGGGTAAAAATATGAATTTTATGGCCTTTATATTTTGCATAAATTACCATAAATATGCAAATTAATGAATTTTTCAAAAAATTTAAAATTACCATTGTATTCTATACATGCACTTCACTTATCATGCGTGCACATTTTCACTTCGATCGGCCGCTCCGCGGAAGACCTTAAATAGGCCCGGCCTTTTTAGGGTTAAGACATCCTAAATCAAAAACTACCAAATCAAAATTACTGTTCTTGTATTATTTTTATATGTAAAAGATGCCCTATCCCGTGAACGTCATCATGTGTCTTTATTTTGGCAACTGCCCGTTCCGTTTTTGGGCCACTGTATATTGACAAAGTCAACAATTGTACCACTTTTCTCAGCTTTGCATTTGACGACTCTGTAAGGTTTTTGTGACAAAATGTAACATTATAATTCATGTTCAAGTTTTGGTTTTGATTCAGCAAGCAGATCAGATCAATTACAAAGAAATGTTCCAATAAGACTGGTTTTGACGAATCAAACAAAATATGTTGTTCTGTATACCCTCAATGATTGATTTCCTATTTTTCTTTCAATGTATACCTCCCTATTAGGTCTGTATTATTTGGGTTATCAAAAGTAGCTGTTTTTTGCGTATAGACATGCTAATGAACTCGTCTGATCGAATGTCGTGACGTTATTGAAGCACTTTGTGTTTGCACGCACGTTTTACGCTTAATGGCCGAATGTTCAACTTGTGGCTCAACTTGTCCTGGCCTAAAAAAGACAAAGACTACCGGTAACACTTTGCACCAGCAGACTTGTTGTCGTGTTGCTAGGTCCCCGGAGATATTTTAAAGGTTTTCTTTATTCCTTTAAAATTAAGTCATACTATAACAGGTCACCAGCAATGCAATGCCGGATAATCCAGGACGCAATTTTGGCTGATGACAGACTATACTACACGGGTGTTAGCATTTAAAGATTTGAGACGTCCATCAGGTCCACTATTTCTTGAATTAAAACTATTAGACGTTTTTAAGCAATACCGTTATATGATTTGCTTATTTATGCATGATTTGATAAACAATAATCTACCTCATACATTTATTGATTACTTCTCATTTATTGATCATCCGTATGAAACACGAATACAAGGAAATGGTAATATAAGCGTTATCAAAATTAAACAAAGGTTGGAAAACAATCTATATCATATTCAGAACACATTTGTGAACCAACTACCGATGTATGTAAGGAAAATAATAGACGGAAAAGCTTTTGCCAAGCACTAAAACAGTATATTTGTAGCGAGTATATTTAAATAAATATACATTTATTTTTTAATCTGCATATTTATTATTATTATTAATATTGTATATAATTATGTATATATATTATATATATTTTTTGATTGTATATAGTGTAAATAAGTTGAAATATATTTTGTTTGTGTATTTATTTTTTCGGGACTAAACCTCGATTAGCACTGTGCTATTTGTTAGCCCCTTTTGTCAATTATTTCTATTGTATTGTTAATTCAAGATGTTTCATTAGTCTGTACTATGACTATTGTAAATTGTAAATATTGAACTGATTATTATTGACAATAAATCAATTTCATTTCATTTCAATAGTATGCCCGCATTTCAAAAGTCCCATTGTCCTGAGTGATGTCTATAATCAGAACTCAAGGATTGACTGATATTGGAAAGGAAATCATTCGAATATCTCCGGGGACCATAGTAACGAGACAATATGTATGCTGCTGCAAAATGTTACCGGTAGTCTTTGTCTTTTTAGGCCAGGCACAAGTAGAGCCACAGATGAGAATTACTTTGCGTACGCTAGAGAGTTGCGTAGGTATCGCGCTTACGCACGAATCCGCCTTGTTATCATGTCGCAGCCCTGTACGTCTTCTTGGATTTGGCGCCGGAGACATTAATCGATAGACATATGTTATATTATATTATAATATCACATATTTTTCTTATTGTTAATCTGTTTCAGAACTACACATCTTTGTACAAATCTCGGTATAAAGGGATCGCGTACATTCTCAACAACAACGTGTTTCATTAATTCCAGACCGAGACCCGGGTCAGAGGTCGACTTGCAAAACATCGAGCACGTCTTCAAAGAGCTGGGATACGAAGCGAAGATTGAAACGAATCTCACTGCAGATGTGAGTCCCAATTCGGCTTGAGCAAGGGGATTGGGGGGGGGGGGGGGGGGGGGGGGGGGGGGGGGGGGGGGGGGGTCAGGGGTATGTTACCAGCCTTCCACGTGCCAATTGTGGCACATACACGGGCGACGCCCATCCTGGTATGTTTCAAAGATCAAAATACTGTATAATAAAAAGCTATCGATTGCACACACCTCAATGATGATTTAATAAAACAGCGAATAATAATACGGAGCAATAATAAGTACATTCTTAATATTATGTTTTACTTCAATTAATGTTGAAACGTTATTCAATTATGTGTAAATGTTTGATTGTTTATCAATTTAAATTTGATTGGTTGTAAAATAGACCGAAACTTGTCCCTATATCATTATACAGGACTGTCCCCCAGAAAAAACGAAACCGGGATTCATGGCAGAAATTGTATGTTATAATGAATATTTCCTTGATGATATATATTATGTCTGTAAAGCTCTGTGTCTCTTCTTTCATTTGAGTAATAACTTACATGGCACATAGTTCACGCATGACTGAATTAGAACGATGGGAAAGTGGTGTACCAAGATTCTATTTGCACGCAGAAATTGCAAGTTTTGGGTGAGGTTTTGGGGTGAGTTTAAGGGTAGTAAACGTACTTATTTGAAAAAGGTACAAATACCGCATACAAATTCATAATTTTATCTTTATATGGACACCTCGTGATTAAAAAACAAATGATTTATGCCAGAGGAACGAGTACAATGAAAACATGCTTGATTCCAGCCCAAATGAGTAACTTTCTCCTGATCTAGCCTGTTTCCCCCATGTTTTCCCATGATCCCCATGTTTGTGTAAATTCACTCATGCATCAAAGTCCATTGTACAGCTGCTAATTCAGGAAAGCTGTGCGACTTCTTACTCAACTTTCACTCATTTGGGCAGAATCAGTCATGTTTTCATTGTACTCGTTCTCTGGCATAAATCTTTTATTTGTTTAGCATGAGGTGCATGTAAAAGATAAAATAAGTACGTTTACAACCCTAAAACTCACCCAAACTTAAGATTTATGCCGTTTGCAAATGAATTTTGGTAACACCCCTTCCATTGTTCTAATTCAGTCATGCTTGAGTTATGTGCCATAGTTGTACATCAAATGAAAGAAGAGACACAGAGCTTACCAGACATTATATATATCATTAGGAAATTATTCATTTGACAGAAAATTTCTGCCATTAAACCCGGTTGTCTTTATCTGGGACGTCTGTAAGGCCTTACGTATATGGCACAAACATCATAATAATAGGCGTATTATCTCAGTCTACCCAATGCTAACGTGAAAATCTTAAAACAAAAGAATAATACGACTTTCTACACCCCCCAGCGCATACTGCGTTCCCTGGAGGACCTCGTGGAAAGGAATCAATCGCGGATGGGCCCGAAGTCACGGTTCCGTCGCGCTGTTCTTCATGACCCACGGTTTACAGGAAGGACATTCTGGGGTATAGACTGCAAAACGTGCAGATAAATGAAGTCATGAAGTAATTTCGGGCCAGAGCTGTGGCGCCCTATTAAATAAACCGAAGCTCATTTTCGTGCAAGCGTGTCGAGGCGGTAAGTATAATTTTAAAAGCAAAATCTTGGGAAAACTTTCAAGCTAAAATCTGTTAAATATTCGATTTAGTCCACGACAATATGAAATACAATAACCATCTTTACAAAAAGTACTAGATAGTAAACACTAGTTGAAGCAAATGAATTTTCGTAAAATCTGAGTCCTAAAAATCAGTATTACGAAGCATATAAGACGAAGGATCCATGCAAAAATGGCAACGCCGCTGAAAATCACAAACAAATTTTTGTTTGTGTGTTCGCAGTAAATCTATACAAATGATTGGGCAATCGGGGATAATAGTTGAACGATAGTGAAGTTTTGGTAACAGAGAATTTTAGTAACTACTACATGTAAGTTATCATTAGAATCAACATTTAAAATTCAGCGATGCTTGAATGGTAAAAAACAAACGGTTGAGGTTTAGGCTGTTTTCATTTAAAAGGGCGCTCTCTAGAGACACCCTCAAGTTTCAAAAAATGTTTAGATAAATAAATGTGAATGTGATGTTTGGTTAAAAGAATTTTTAAATAGATGGATCACACCACATATATAGGATTTGAATATGATTATTTCTTAAATTATCGAATATAAAGTTGTCCCTGCAATATTTATTCCGATCGAATATATTTTATAGACTTTTCAGCCTGTTTCTGAATTGATTGTGATCAAGCAAAGTTGATTCTGCTTAAAATGGTGTGCTCTTTCAAAATTATACACTTAGGTCTAGTTTTTCATTACCTCACAAAAAAATGTTTTTCTAAGCGCCCTCTATACAAAAGTCCAAAACTTAAATAACCCCTTAAGCATTTAAGGGCCTATAGTAACATTGTAAAAATCCTCAAAATCCGATTAGAATCTAGCGGTTCCCTCATATCGTTGTTGTATTTGTATTAACCAATAAAAAGCA
>JBAMJV010006943.1:35000-46197 GCA_037951105.1 Echinarachnius parma | reverse complement strand
ATAATTACAACACCATATTGTTCTTCCTTATTTTCAGAAATAGGCTAACAACTGTTTGAAATGTGGAAAAAACATTGTATATTTTTGAAAGATTTCTGCATATTAAATGTGTAATGTTTGCTTGTATTCTGAATATGTCGATGTAAAATCCTGCAAACAGAATGAAATATCTCAAATTGTCCTTGTTTCACTTGTGTTCGATCATGATTGTACCTAAAATATGACGTAATGACATCATGTGAATTATTACGAATTAAAGGAGGTGCATTAATATGAATATTTGATGCGTTTTCCGAAGTATTCTAGATCCGAGTGCGCGTATAGCAATACCAACATAATGAATGGAATAACAGGGAAGGGTATTCAAAAGAATTGTTTTCGTACTATGAAATTGTTATCCTTTCTTCTACCCCCTGCGTTTTTAACTTTAATATATTGGAATAATGTGTATACCGAATGCATTTGAATTTGTCTAACGGCTTGTCGGGCTCGGGTTTGATTTCATCGTTCTTCAATTAGTTCAATATTTATCTGATGTCGGAGTGGCGATTTTGCCCACGACAGGTCTAATGCGTGCTATGGAAGATGAGCCAGGTTCTATTTACCATGCATACACCAGGGGAACAAAAGAAGAAACATTTTCGTACGTCATGCCATGCGCATGCATCATGGGCAAACAAGCCAGCTGGGACAAGAGGGGGTAAGGGAGGAGGGGGAACCTGTGATCAAAAATGTTATGAATTTTGGTATTTCATTTTCTGCCACGGGCGGGCAGCAGCAGGAGGCACTCGCAGCGACGTCACCAAGTACGTGTGAAACATGTGAGCGTTCATTTGGCATGGCTGGGTTTTGTAAAAGGTAAAACAGTTGATTAAATTTTAAAAATGAGTTCTTTTCTATATGCTTTGATTATATATGAGGTTTATTTTCAACACATTCTATATGAAGGAATACGAATATCCAATAACTTAACAAACATTTAACACAAATAGATACAGTAGTCCTGGTAGTCGTCAGTTTGACGGCTTACGAGACATATTTATAGACATGCTTGAGTACTGGTTGAGGTTTGCAAATAAACATGCTTTACCGCCTCGAATATGAAGAAATACTATTGAAATACCAAATGAAAGAGTTATAATTGCATAATTCGGTTTAAATATTAGTCAAAGTCGAAAATAAAAGTAAAATTCAAGATGAACAGTATATGTGGCAGCGAGTGGAACACTGTCGTTTAGCCTTTGCCTAGCTGGACTAGCCCGGTTGATAACGCTGGCTCACTGCATGTTTGAATGCGTCGACCGGCCGCAGCCGTATCATGTGTTGATTCAGTGGCGACGCTATCCTTGCGACAAGGACAAATTATTTTTAAACTCAGAATTTCACAAGAATGCAAACACTTGGGGGAAGTAATGCTTGTTCAGATGCCCTTACTAAGTGTAATTAAAAAATAAACTTAGGAAAAGTTGTCACTTGAATTTTATAAAATATGAAAAGGAAATATTAATATTACCATTAATTATATATATATATATCTCTCTTTTTTTATATGCTGAATAATGATATAGCTCGATATACTCTTGTTTCGATCTGCACTGGTTGATTCATAGTTCGATTATTGTTTCACTTTATATAGTACAATAATGTAGTATATTCATTAAGTTTGCGTAGAGCTCTATATAGCCACGCCACAAAAAGGATTTATTAATTGTAGGTTACTTATCTCTACTATACTAAAGTAGCCGATCACGTCTGTCTGTCTGTCTGTCCATCTATGCATTTCGTAGTGCATTGAGGCACCAACATCAAACTTTGGGTAGTGATTGGTGATGACCCATAGAGGTTTGTGGTCTGGGTCAGGTCGGGGTCAGTTTGACCAGTGGTCAGTTATGAATCGGCCAATATTCCACGTTCATTTGCCATGCAGTCGCGTCGAGCGCTGATCATCGCACATGCTTGCGACGGAAGTACCGTGAAAAGTGTGTTGCTGAAATGACCTTTCATTATGTAGTCTTTGTTCAGCCTGGAATCGATACGTTGTAAATTACTTACACACATTATCGTATGCCTGTCAAATCGGAAATAACACGTGTGCCGCTGTGTGCGCCTGAATTAAGACTATCGTAATTTGCTTGCGAATTGTTGGCTTCCGACCAAAACAAGATCGTATGTTGTGTATGTAAAGTGATACGGGATGGACGTGTACAGTACAATAGACGGATGTGCGAACATTCCCATTTTAAAAACTGGGATATCTAGGGCCAACATGACGCGATATTTTGACCGGGGAATCCTGAACGATCTGCAAAGTTAGGTGAGAAAATCAATCACATCTGGTGAGTACAACAGTATAATTTTTTTTTTTGGAATAAGGAAGGAAATGACTGATTGACGGGAGTGTTTCTGTCCCGATTCTGCCTATACCCAGTCACATGTACCGTGTACAGCAAGTCTCACGAGTGTATTAGAGTCTGTAGACCGCCTCCGTCGGCGTCGGGCCGGGAATGATGCACCAATTCCAAGCGCCGTTCGGTCCCATAATCCTATATTTCGTGTATGAATTCTGGATTGTATTCGACGTGATGTTTAATACATTTATTTAAAATACTTGCTTATATTTGTTGGATTTCATGCGTATCAGATGTCGAGAAATATTGTTTTCTTTGTATAAACCAAGTTTTAAAATGATTCTTAACCACTTTTAAATTGGTTTTTATATACCATAAAGCGGGTCCTACTAATCGCCAAGGATCAGTACTAGGCACTGCGAAGCACTGCGAAGCACTGCGAAGCACTGCGAAGCACTGCTAAGCACACTACGAAGCACTACGATACCCTTACGAAGCACCGCGAAGAGCATGTCTTCGCAGTACTACGAGGCACTACGAAGACGAAGATTGCACTGCGAAGAGCGCCCTGTACTAAAAACTACGTTTAATGCGCGCACGTAGAGGTAGACTATGGTAGCTGCCAGACTTTCCCTTTCGTTAAAATGATATTTACGATTGAAGTGTTCAGATGTTGAATTATCCAATTGATCGTCGAAACAGTGTACAAGTGCAAGGAGTTGGTGAACATCACTTTGCATTTTTGCTCATCTACTTCTACATGCGCTCCAAATGCTATCTTTTTGCTCTTCGTAGTGCTTAGTAGTGCTTAGTAGTGATTTCGTAGTGCTTCGTAGTGATTCACGGTGTTCGCGGTGATTAGTAGGACCGCCATAAAGCTACAAGCCAGTGTCACAGAATGCGCGTAGGCATTCTAGCCGAAGCACCAAACAGCACTTAGATTTCACCGCCGACGTAGGGGGCCCAATATCTGCACAGCGTCCATACGACAATTCAGCCTGCTGCTTTTCGTGACGTTTTAAAGAGTTATAAAACATATTTAATAAAGTAAACGACTGTTCTCTTAATTTTTTGTGGAATGTACAAGTCACTAAAATCACTTCCAATAGTATACACATACACATTTACAGAAATGAATGCTAGAATTACGGACAGAAACACGAAATGAAAGACAGATTCTGTCAAATCGGTTTTAAAAGACTATTGTAAAAAATGATCCCATAGTGCAGTACCTCTGCAAATTAAATACGGTTATGCTTGAATCTACCCAAATATGTGTTTATAATTGTTCACCCAACTAGATTGAAAAATGAGCTACCACACCACCGTGATAGTGTGCATATGTCTATCACATTGGCCAGATATCGTTTGACGGGACCCTAATGCGTCGGGGCCCCGTCCAACGACGGGTTGTGGGACGGGATTGAGTCGCCCGTGTTTATTTTGTCTTATACTATTTAAATTATGACTCTGGGAATAGTAAAGATTTAAAGTATCGTTATGTCATCATCGCCTCTCTCTCACAAAAACCCGCGGATTTCCGCGGGTACAGCTAGTTTGTAATAATGATAAGTACATTGTTTGATTGTTGTTGTTGTTTGAATGAATTTATAATCAAGCTACTTAGCTTCTTGGAGAAAAAAAACTTATGAAAGGTTGTAATGATTGATAAAATACATTTGAATTATATATATGAAAATGATACATTAATTATTGTAGGTTAAATTTTCTTAATAATGATAAATACATTGTTTGGTTGTTGTTTGACTAATCGCATAATTATGCTATACTTACCTTTTTTGAATTAAAAAATGAACTTAGGAAAAGTTGTAATGAGTAATAAAATACACTTGTATAATTTAGAAAAAAAGGAATAAGAATTTGTTTGTAACATACATGTAAAAATTCGTAAGAAAATTTGTATATTTGTATGTTTGATTAATTTGTAAACTGTTCCAGTTATTCTGTCTGTATGTATTATCCTGTTCACCCTGCCAATTGCAGAATGCGAATTTATTTTCAACTTCTTCCATGGACCTGGGTTTCAACCCTTCTTTGTAACATTCGATTGATTTGAATATTAAAATAAAGATGATTTATATACTCCCACATGGATTCAAAACCAAGTAAAAATCTCACAACTCACAACGTAGACAATTTTTGAAGCCGAGACCAAGTACCTTCAAAATTTCCGAGGCCGAGACCAGGACCGGTCAAAAATGTTCGAGGCCGAAACCAAGACCATCGGTTGAAAATCCTGTAATCCTGGTTGTCCGGAGAAAATTTTCGAAGCCGAGGCCGAGTACATTTACAATTTTCGAGGCCGAGACCAAGACAGTTTTTGAGAATCCTGTAAGCGGGGGCCGGGGGGGGGGGGGGGGTGTCCGTTGAAAATTGTTGAAGCCGAGACCGAGAATTTGCACAAATTTTGCGGCCGAGACCATCGGTAACTATGGTCGAGACCGCTTAAATGTGGTCTGGAGACCAGCTACAGGTTGTTAAGGGGGGGGGGGGGGGGGGGTTCAAACTCCCCAAAATAGTAATTTTTTGGTCAATGGGGGGGGGGGGGGGTTAACCCCCCGACCCCCCCCCCCCCCCCCCCCCCCCGGGTACGCCTATGTATATGAGCAATAAAATAATGTATTACCTACGCTTCAATTCAACCGCATGTACGCTTGGTGTGCAAAGCTGCAGCTGCATGGCATGCGACATTAACCATGTTTACGATACTAAAGTTCTGATTTTACCACATAAACCCTTTTTTAGACAATTCAACAATATTGATAAATAAGTTTGGCTAATATAGATGATTTCGGTAACTTTCGCAATGCTGAAATTTGGCTTTAATGTTCAGTACATCGAGCTGCAGAAGATCGTTACAGGGGGCGCGTCATCATGAAAGAGACGACCTGTCAGCCATAACGCCATCATCAGTGGCAGCTCGGCTAGTATGCTCCCCGGGGAGTTGAGAAAGTACGCAATATTATTGTGTTGGTTTGAAATGTACCTGATGAATATGGGTAATAATAATTTAAATAATTAGTTAAGCGCAGTAGAGTATATATTTATAGTAGCTGCGCTATATAAATGTTCATATTATTATTATTATAACCTTGTTGTATTCGTATTAACAATAAAAGCATGGGACAGGTTTCGGTTTTTTAAATTTCCCTTTCGTTAAAAAGATATTTACGATTGAAGTGTTCAGATGTTAAATTATTCACTGGACCGCGAAAACCGTGTAATGAATTAGTGAATATCACTTTGCATTATTACGTCCATTTAACTTGAAATTTTCACACAACACCCAGTGGACATATCAATAACAACAATATACATTGTATCAACCACTCATCACTTTTTGCACATATCAACACAGTTTATACTAGATCCCTTTAAAGGTATGTGCCAATATTTCGGTGATGATATTCTTGGAGAGAGAGAGTGAATTTCCTGGCGGTTTAAATACTCGAAAGTAGCTTTCTAGGGGTGTTAATCCTCAATAAAATGGCACATTCACGTATAATAAAAATGTGCAGAGAAGGTATAATTATTATATAAATGACGGTATGCATTTTTCTAAGTGCTATTCCCCTCCATTTCTACCCATTCCCTTTACACCTACGTCAATGTTACATACGTCTTCGTCAACCTTCACCAATAACGAACCATTGACTATTCTATTCCCTGTGACCGTTTCTTCTTTTAGTCTCTTCGCATTATAATTCGGCGTGTTGAAGTGGAGAAGTGATGGGCTATACTTTCTTTTAGATATATAGATAGATAGATAGATAGATAGATAGATAGATAGATAGATAGATAGATAGATAGATAGATAGATAGATAGATAGATAGATACATACATACATACATACATACATACATACATACATACATACATACATACATAGATAGATAGATAGATAGATAGATAGATAGATAGATAGATAGATAGATAGATAGAGAGATACATAGATAGATAGATAGATAGATAGATAGATAGATAGATAGATAGATAGATAGATAGATAGATAGATAGATAGATAGATAGACACAAATTTAAAGAAAACACCGTAAGAAAACATAATTTCCGAATTTTCGCCCATAGAGCTTCGTCAGGGTAGATAGATAGATTGATATATAGATAGATAGATAGATAGATAGATAGATAGATAGATAGATAGATAGATAGATAGATAGATAGATAGATAGATAGATAGATAGATAGATAGATAGATAGATAGATAGATAGATATATAGATAGATAGATATATAGATAGTTTAAAAAGTTGGTCTGCGTCGGTGTCGTGAAATAGACAAACGAAACGTTAAATAACACCGTATGAAAACATAGTTTTCCGAATTTTCGCCCATATAGATAGATATTATATAGATAAATATATAGATAAACAGATAGATAGATAGATAGATAGATAGATATATATATAGATAGATAGATAGATAGATAGATAGATAGATATATAGATAGATAGATAGATATATAGATAGATAGATAGATAGATAGATAGATAGATAGATAGATAGATAGATAGGACTATCTAATTTGCTTAATTCAATTTCGTATTTACCTAGCTAATTGATTATATAATATATATCTACATTCGAATCCATCCATATATATACATTTCTACTTTAATAATGAAATATGTTTACCTATCTCTCCATCTACGTCGTTACGGTATAATCCCTTTTGTATCGTTAAGGGCTGCCCAATCTCTATGTCATTATCACTCATGATTGTTTGTGTAGTTAAAGCAAACCGAAACGCATTACAGAAAGCAATCTGTGTAGTAAGACCTATTTTCACACATCCCAAATGTTCCTGAATCATCCCTTTATTTCTCTTGAAGAGTGAGCATAGTTTTTGTTTTGCTATCACATATATGCTCCTTATGGATGCTATGAGTGGCGCCATGATTTGTGTATGCCGCTGAACGTGACGTTTTTTTCTTCTTCTGGATTGCACGTGGATTGGTCTAGCCAAATGACATTTTAACTATTAGTTTAATACCGAATATTTATTCAAAGTCGGAGCTAACAAAAATACATTGCACTGCTTATATTTTAGCATTTGGAATCAAATTATGTATTATGTGTTATGTTTGTGTCTACTTCAAAAACATGTTAAACATGATAGTACTTATTTTCTAGTCAGAACGAAGGTGTCCATACGACCTTTCACTTGGAGGATATTAGCGAGCGCGTATGCGTTCGCAATCATTCCTAATTATTATTATTTGTTTATGACTTTTAATTAAGTAGTTACGCTGCAAAATATCATGGTATACAGATAATAATGATACCACAAGTCGTGCATTTATTTTCGCCATAACGAAGCATAATCTAGACCACGAGCATTTATTATTCTGATATGAATCACTGCAATATCAACTACATGGGCTTTAGACAGGGAAACAATGCCATTTCGATACTACAGCTCAATTGTTTAGGTGAAATAGTGGGGTAAATGACAAAATTGCATTTCTTAAAACTGTTACTCTAGAAATACAGATAGGCAGTTCATTCACTATACAAGCCTTTGTTTTGTACGACAAAGAGGAATGACACCCCTTTCCAAATCAAAGAAAAGGAATGTTTGGTACGTAGTTTGGTATCATGGTAGCTGTCTTGGTACATGCTAGAGCAAATCGTACATGTCCGGCACGATGTAGTGCGCACGGTCATGCTCGCGCAAAAACAATTGTTACTATGGCAACAACTGACAATTCTGCCAAAAAGCTATGATATTTATTCTTTATTGGCTAAATAACCAAATTAAGTCACATTTTCACACTTCCCCGTCTCGAATGGTGGTTGGTAGATATCTTGGCCTGTGTTTGAACAAAGACAAAATTGTCTCTTCTTTCAACATGGTCACGAATGGAATGGAATTGTAGCTTTTATGTTTAAAAAAAAGTCACATCTTTGCCGGGGGTCTGACAAAAAATGTAAACATGGCAGCCTCCATGTTAGTACGAACCGCCGCAAAAATAATTTGTGTCGTCTCTTTACGAGATTGGTATGGCCCATAAGTGGGCCATTTGTAGTGATTTATCATAACAAATCAAAGCTCTCGGTGTCAGTAATGAAGTAGCTTAGACGAAATGCTATCATTTTGGTTTGCTTTAAGCTCACGCAAAGTAAACCTTGGTGAGTAGTATGCGACGGAAACAAAAGTCATATTTATCAAAGAATAACCCATACATTGGAGGCGGGTATTTCTGACAAGGAAAGAATAAGCAGATATTTTAGTTGGTTTACACCATCGATATACTCATATATATCTTTATATCGATGGTTTACACACGGGTTTTCCAGGGAGAGCTTGCCGATTCCCGAATTGATAACGATCTCCCAAACCACACACCACGAGAAATCAAATGTATTCACAATCTGAAAGTTGATGCTTTAGTAGACCAAACGAAAATAATAATACAAAATTCGGGTATTCATCTCAAAGTTTCTATTGTAAGCATCACATTGGGCGTTCGTGACATTCTTTTAGAAGAAGCAGTACATAAACATTGATCGATAATCACATAGATTTATTACGTTAGGAAAATGCAATATTCTGTCGTCATTGCATGCGCCTCGCATGATCGCCTCTCGTCTCATCATGTTTGTCGTAAACACGGAGAACAACCTCGTCTCTTATTAAATATATTAAGATTGCCATGGTCTAATAGAGTGGTTCAAGGCATGAGTCAAGATGACACTCTACTGCCTACTATAGCCTACTACACATTTACACGATAACTTTAGAGGAAACCATTTAGCCTCGCATTCCCGTGCTCACGGTTCTTTCATTGCATACCTTTGAAGAGACTCAAAGTATAACAGTTATCGAGAATAAGTGGATGATCTACGTAAACCGAACTAATTATGGCAAATCAAATTGGTTTGGATTTTCGAAAACAATTACTCTAGGCTTTTAAAATGCAAACTATCAATAATACATCAATTATGGCAAAAAATCAAGAAAGTTCATGAATTATTATTACATTATGGAAAGTAATCAGAACATGGAAGAGCAGGTCACCACGATGCCATGGCTGCTTTTCATTAGCGAATATTTTATTTAACAGTTCCCATACCGTACATGCTACACCTCTACGTCACGTGAGGCACGTATACAGTGTGGCGCTAACTGACCCCGCGGGGATTGTTGGAGTTCAATACTAAATCAATTATCTATCAAGGTGATACAAGCTCTCGGCTATATGATATACATGTATAACGTAATAATCAGGTGAAGCTCAGACAATTTCCGGCGCCTCTCAGGTAAACATGGTGGGCTTCGATACTATTCTATTGTATGTGTTACAACGAAAGCAAATGTGTGACCTGTTAACATTCAACACATTTCGGAAAGATGGATCAACAATGGCCTGAAGACATTGAGAATAAATCCCGAATTATGCAGTCGGAAAAAAGAACATGGGTCATATATATCATATTATTTTTCAATGACTAGTACCTTTCTCGTCGCCATCTATCTATATAATATCTATCTATCTATCTATCTATCTATCTATCTATCTATCTATATATCTAATATCTATCTATCTATCTATCTATCTATATATATGTATATTGTATCTATATATCTATATATCTCTCCTTATCTCTGTTCTCCCTCTAATCATATTGATATATTCCTTCTCCATATTTCAGTTCCCCTTCTCTCTGCAACTCTCCTTCCCATTTCTATATATAAAAATGCAGATTCGTGAGTTTGACGGTGCAGTTTGTGCATTGTCTGAACCGTTACCTCGAGTTTAATGGCGCCATTACAAAACGTAATTTGATGCGATGTAACAGACAGTTTGTCTGTCTCTGTGTTCCCTTGACTCTATGTGTATTGTTGTATGCCCGCCAGTGGATCAGCTATGGGAGGAGAGTCACCCTTTATGGAAATTCTTGCTACCGCAAACGCATACAAAAACGCGTACAATACAGGGTGGCCCAGAAAGGATGCAACACCTACGATCGTTAATTTCATCAACACCATCGACCAAATGTCATTGTTTTTTGTTTGATTGGGTAGAACATTCTTTTTCCAACAAAGTGATACCATGAGCATTGATTTTGGGTTAGGCGTTTGGATCCTAGGGCCATATTTCTGAGGCAATGTCGTTTTCTAAATTTGCTACTTTTTCGTCTCCAGCGATCCTCTGAACACTGAGACATTCTCGCCCCACGGCCTGCCATAGAATTAGCTGTACATAAGAACCGCATGACTGCTCTCCCTTTGTAAGGAAGACAATGTGAGCCATTCTTATGTACAGCTAATTATACGGCAGGCCGTGGGACGGGAATGTCTCAGTGTTCCGAGGATCGCTGGAGACGAAAAAGTAGCAAATTTAGGAAACGACATTGCCTCAGAAAAATGGCCCTAGGATCCATACGCCTTACCCAAAATCAATGCTCATGGTATCATTTTGTTGGAAAAAGAATGTTCCACCCAATCAAACAAAAACAATGACATTTGATAGATGGTGTTGATGAAATTAACGATCGTAGGTGTTGCATCCTTTCTGGGCCACCCTGTATAATAAGTTCCGACTGAAGGTCCGTCTGCTCTGAATATGGTTACGCCACTGCTGCCCAATGTACCCTTGCATGTATGCGTGCTTTTGACCAATCATATTTTCATTTATTAGGTCCGGGCAGCAATTTCCAGAATATTGAACTCACTATGATATGTTTATGACGCCTATATTGCACGCGTTGTGATGAAAATAACAATATTTATTATCAATTCACTTTCGTTATCCCTCCCTGCATTCACTCTGGGAATGATTAAAAAGGGGAAGACGGGGTAAAGA
>JBAMJV010006943.1:0-30000 GCA_037951105.1 Echinarachnius parma | reverse complement strand
GGTTGATTACCGATGCTTAATCCGGTATAATCAATGGTAAAGTTATAATACATATGTATTATAACTTTTCAGTATGTACAAACTGACCATAGAGAGCTAAACCAGCTGCGCAGGGGATTGCCTTGGAGTGCGTAATGTGCTCTTGTGCGCTTGTTCTTGAATGGGGAAAATGCGCAGAGCGCGCAATTATTTCTAATACGCGCTGGCACTTAACACAGTACGCAGGGCCGACAATGGCTGGAGAGAACACTCACAATTTGAGCAAGGTCAATTTGGGTTTATCAACATGATAACCATATCAGTTCCTCAAAATAATCATATTATATAACAA
This sequence comes from Echinarachnius parma, assembly GCA_037951105.1. Lineage (NCBI taxonomy): Eukaryota > Metazoa > Echinodermata > Echinoidea > Clypeasteroida > Echinarachniidae > Echinarachnius > Echinarachnius parma. The sequence goes on along the minus strand of JBAMJV010006943.1, from coordinate 29,669 downwards.
ATAGTACATGCTTCTTGTCGTTAAATATTCCACAATAGACACCTCTACATTTTTAATTTCTCTCGTGCGATTATATTGCACTCGGCCTGCGGCCTCGATGCAATATAATCGCTCTCGAGAAATTAAAAATGTATCGTTGTCTATTCTGGTATATTCAACTCCAAACCATGCACTATTTGTATAATATTGTATGACCTATATAGATACTGGTGTGCGATTGGTCAAAATGCTGTCACGTGACCATCGCTACAAAGATGAGAAGCGTTATATTGTCAAACATGACGTAAATTACGTCATACCTCTTAATATAACGCCGTTATATACAGAGATATGACGTAATTTACGTACACCGCCGCTCCGCACACAAATATCACGCAATTATGGCAGCTTCAACGAGCCGATTCGCTTCGCTTGGTGAGGAAGAATTGGACAAAAATGTAAAAAAGATTCCCGTTCTACTAAGAAAGTCATCAATGTAGCTCAGAATGTGCTGAAAGCTTACAGTGAACACAAAGGATTAACAATTTCAGAAACAATTAGACCTACAGCAACTGAACTGGGTAAGTTTCTTCGATCATTTTATGCGGAGGTTCGTAGATCGAATGGTAAATTGTATGAAGGTGTATTGTAACTTCGCGCACGAACATTTCGAACTTTTTCAAAGTGTCGTAGGATCAACAAAATTACTGTAATCTCAATAAAACAAGCATTAAAATACTCCCTCTATTCTGAAGATTCGATGTATCTAAAACATTTTCGATTTAAACTCACAATTCATGTGATATTGGCCCGATTCCGTAACCATGTCATATCAACAAGAACTTCTTCACCGAGTACCAAACCCTGCCACACGCATTCGAATTCCCGTGTAGCAAACTTTAACACGCATTTCAATGGGTGTGCATTGTACGGTGAAGATGAACAATTTTGCGCGTATTAATTAGCATCCTGGCACGCGCATCGTTGTCAAGCTTTCTACGGAGATTGCGCGATCCGAAAGTAAATTTGAAAGGAAGGTCGAATAAAGGAGCATTTTGCGCAGCATTTCGATAACAACACGTCCGTTCAACTGGAATGATTTCGATTTAATTTGATGATTTTCCCTTGTCCATAATTGTATTTCAACACCAAATTTCAACTAAAAATGGTGAGTCGGCACAATTCTCTATTATCTTGATTTGTATCTATATAGGTCATCATAATATAACAGATATTGACTTTTTCCTTCGGGAACCATATAACATTTCATTTCTCAAATGTTATATTGCCCCTCTAGACAGTCAATATCTGTATAATACTACTCAGGGGTTCTTAGGTTTGTCTCTGTGTGGCAACGCAAGATAAGAACATTACGATTGATTTGACTTGAACATGTTGAACACGGTGACACTCCTTGATCTGCTGATGGCTTTCGAGGGTTATTCAGGAGCATCGCAATTCGGAATCGGCAGAAGCAGCTACCATACATGTGTGACCGTAGTCATTACCAGAAGTCGCTGATGGGGGAATATTTGTACAAGGAAAGTGCTCTTCTTGCAAGGATCACGAGTAATTTTCCTGAAAGTGCCAGACGAATCACTCAATAACCTCAAGTAGGCTCAACCGATTGCACATAAGTGACAAACAGCTTGTTGGTCGTGATGTCTCGATCAACAAGACTATATATAGCAGTTTTAACCAAACTTGATGGGCTTCGTGGCAAATTACCCCTATACCTATTTATCTGCTTCGGTTAGAAGATGGATCCCTTTAGCGGCGAGGATACTACTGAAGACGAAATTATTCCCATGGTGATTGGGGAGCAGTGTCATACTACTCTTGAGTGGCATCGTTTACAGCATAGTAATAAATTCACACATTGGTGACCAGGGTGACGCACGTCATTTGGAGGAGAGAGGAGTCGTTAATCCTGGGTGCCAAGGGATCAACTATTGCCATGATTGCGTGGCATTGTGAATTATTGGGATGTATGCTTATAATGTTAAATAACTTATAACACGTACAATGCTGTATAATAGTGGGGCAGAGTTCGGCAAACATCTTTGTATGAGTTGTAACCATAAAAAGGCAGGGATATTCAAGGTCTTATAATACAAAAAAAAAACATTGAAAGAGCCTGCTTATTCCCATGTTGTATTATTTTGATAATTTCTTTCGTATTTGTTTTCTTACTTCTGTATTTAATGTATGTATTTTTTTAAAACTGTTATTCAACTAGTTGAAGCCCAAAACAAACATATTTGATGAGAAAAGTCCAACTAACAAATGTTTTATCTCTTCACCATGCGTTGCCGATCAATCGCGTTAATCGCGGAGGGGGGGGGGCATTATGGCTCTCCCTGACTTTTAGGGTTTAGTCTGAAAACTAGTATTTCGAGCATGAACGTTCTAAAAAAATACTAAGCTATGTTTATCTAAAACAATGCAATAATATTATTAGTTGGACATAGTATGTAAAGCAGCATAGAGAGCATACGGTAGGCGTAGGAGGCGGGGCTGGGGCTGGAGTTTTGAAAACGGCCATTTTAGGGCAAAAAGCACCTCAAATTCGGTCAAAACTATGTCATATTCGGGCAAACCATGCCATATTCGGGCAAACTCAAGTTACATTCGGGCAAAATCATCTTTTTTTCTGGCAAAAACCGTTTTAAATTCAGGCAAAATCGGGTTATTTTTTGGACTAAGCCTTCAAAAACATTTTATTTTCGCGATCAAAAAGGTGAGATCCTTTTTCTTTGTTTTGCTTGTCAGGTTAAACGTCTGGAAAGAAAATAATTCGGGCAAAATATCTCAGCCCCCTACGCCCATGATAGAGAGTTAATCTCAGTAATTACCAAGGTAATTCCCATCATTAACTAAATAGCATTTGATGAATAAAACTATCAAACGAATTGGGAAATAGGGAATTGTATATATGTCCTCCATCATCTAACAAGTTCGATATATTTATATTAGTGAGTGTGAGTTTGACCCTGGTAGCGAGTGTACATTCCTGAGCGAAGGTATAAGACGAATTTATGGCTATAATATACGAGGATTACATATATACATCATGTACATGTAAACAATGCCTGACATTAAGGGGCCATATGGTAGACCATTATTATGCATTCAATGCAGCTCCTGATGTTATACGTCAACCAAAATAAAGGGAATAAGATATTTTCCACAAAAAAATAATAATAATTGATGGGACGGAATCCGAATGTGTCTATATGTTGTGTAAGATAGGAATTATTACCGGATTATTCGTGTACTAGTCGGAAGCTCACGTTAAACGTAGATAGCAACACAACAACTATACTGTCGAGTTTCAAATTGTATAATGCTGCAAGTAAAACAAATACAAATGTTGCTATATTACCTTTTCCTGTAACTATCTGCTTAATTACATCAGATGATCGATCTACAAATTGTATATTTAGCCAAAGTATAAATATTATGAGTGAGACATGTTATCTACTGATATCCAGTTCGAGACAGTACCACAACTGGGTAATGTCATTGAAGTTATCTACTGATATCCAGTTCGGGACAGTACCACAACTGGGTAATGTCATTGAATTTATCTACTGATATCCAGTTCGAGACAGTACCACAACTGGGTAATGTCATTGAAGTTATTTACTGATATCCAGTTCGGGACAGTACCACAACTGGGTAATGTCATTGAAGTTATCTACTGATATCCAGTTCGAGAAAGTACCACAACTGGGTAATGTCATTGAAGTTATCTACTGATATCCAGTTCGGGACAGTACCACAACTGGGTAATGTCATTGAAGTTATCTACTGATATCCAGTTCGAGACAGTACCATAACTGGGTAATGTCATTGAAGTTATCTACTTATATCCAGTTCGAGACAGTACCACAACTGGGTAATGTCATTGAAGTTATCTACTGATATCCAGTTCGGGACAGTACCACAACTGGGTAGCAACATTGAAGTTATCTACTGATATCCAGTTCGGGACAGTACCACAACTGGGTAATGTCATTGAAGTTATCTACTGATATCCAGTTCGGGACAGTACCACAACTGGGTAGCAACATTGAAGTTATCTACTGATATCAGTTGGGGACAGTACCACAACTGGGTAGCAACATTGAAGTTATCTACTGATATCAGTTCGGGACAGTACCACAACTGGGTAGCAACATTGAAGTTATCTACTGATATCCAGTTCGGGACAGTACCACAACTAGGTAACATCATTGCACGAATACGGCGTCTGACTTCATGCAATCTAAAGAAACGCAAAATGTGTTTAATAAAGGTTTTCCCGCTCAATTTTACACTTTTTTTCAATCGAATTCATTAAGGGTCATTCAAATTCACGCATTACCGCGTAATCGTTGGTATCGGTCTTCCAAATTCCGAATAAGTGCAAGCGAATTCATGCATACGCATACATGGCATAAGCTTTCGTGAATAGACACAGAAGTTCATTTATGGCCACTCGAATTCGCGAATGTGCAGCCAACTGTCAACTGCCCTTTCGCGAATTCGAATAACCATTAATGAAAAGGTATGCTCTTTGTGCAAATTCACTTGCTCCTGCGTGATTTTGAACGACTATTTACGAATTCGAATGATGCTTTGGTACGGCGATCACAAATCGCGCGAATTCGTTTGCTCCTATTATCAATTGGATGTACACAATCGCAAAATTGAGCGGGAAAACCTATAGTATATCAAGATATTACCAAGGATATGTTTCTGCCATATGTTTTTGTTTTATCCGTTTCGCTTTTATTGGGAAAAGCGTGATAGTAAAGCATGCGATGAAAATGAAAGGGCAGGAATATTGACATTAAGTGTGATATCATGCAGATCATTGACGTAGGGTGGTTGCATTTTTGTCCCTTGTAATAGCAATAACTAGAAAGCAGAATCTATGTAGCTAAATCAACCATGGAAATAAGATGACCAAAATTAGACTGAATCGTTTTTGCAGCATTAACTTCCCCTGCCATTCAGTGTCAGAATCACTTGCATGAGTGCCGAAAACCAAGTCTGTAACAGGTGAAGATGTCGTGTATATAACTATTATTGTGTCTCCTCGTCTATCATTCTTTCCCCCTTCTCCCCTGACTCACTCCTCTCTCTCTCTAACCTCTGGTCATAATCAGATCGATCCAAATATGTGTCTAATGCGTGCATTCTTTCCTAATATTTTTTTTATTAAGATTTATTTACCGATCTATAAGTAAGTCAATCAATATATTTATCTGTAACTATAGTATATCCATAATCATAAATAAGCTAGCATTCGTTCCTGGTATCTGTCATGTTATGTATCCATCTTTATATTCTTCTTTCCCTCTATCTTGCATGCTGTGTTTCCAATTAAGCTACTCTTGCCTTAACACCACACAAATATGTTGTTAGCTGATGTCATACGTGTATTTAGGACTTAACCCTAAAAGGGCCGGGAGCCATAATGCTCCCCCATCCCGATTTGCTCAGTTGCCCGGCAATGCATGAAGATCTCGCTTCGCCGCTTCATTACTTTTTTGTCAAGTCTTGCGCATCATTTTAAACCAAATTGGCGAAAATAGGACATAGTTACTGTTACGAACAAAAACAAAATCGGAAAAATGTATACATTCGATAAAAAACAATAGAAAACATATAAAGGAATTAGCAAGTTCTTCTCAACTGGTTCAAAAATATATTTCATTTAACGGACTACATTCCAATTAATGCTATTATATTTGATCTGATGATTTTAAATTAAATTCGTTTGGATTTTCTTGTGAACTTAATCTATGAGAGCTATTTACCAAAGAACACCAAAGTCCAATCCAAAAGTAAACACCAACAAATCCTAAACATCAACATCAATGAGGAAAATAAAATGAAGAGTTCACCTACCTAGGCGGGACAATTACACAATGAGGTTCCTGCTCAGATGATATCAAGCACGAATCGGGAAAGCCATGGGAGCAGTTCAGACACTCAACAACAACAGATGTCCAACAACAGTGGAGTTGTATGAAGTTCCCGTTATCTATACTCATGGCGCGGAAACTTAGACACTCGAAAAAGCTAACGAACATAGGCGTAGAAAAGATATGCCTATAGGGAAATCAATGGTTTGACTAGACTTTGACTTTGATTGGCAAAAATGGAAGAATCAGTAAAGGATAGAGTGACTACAAAAAGACAAAGATTTGTTTGGACACATAAACCGTATGCCTTCAACCAAAAACCCATGCACATGCTACAGTGACATATTCAAGAGAATAGGCCTCGAGTGAGATGGAAAGACTTTATAGTCAATGCAGACATTGCTAGCAAACGTCTTGAGCATGTTGACTCTCTTTACCAAGCGACAAGACTCACGAAAGACAGGAAGGCATGGCAAGCGACTGTGAAACAGAATCCTGCATACATCACAGCGATGGTGTGGACATAGCCGACGGCTTAAAGGGATCTAGTAAACTTTGTTGACATGTGCGGAAACTGTCAAACGGTTGACAAAAATCTGTATTTTGTAATCTAATTTGTACAGCTTGTTAACGTTAAATTGATATTATATGGCCAAGTGCAAAGGCGCCGGAAGTGGGGGGGGGGGGGGGGCAGGGGGGCGCCCCCCCCCCCAATCAAAAATGTGGGGGGGGGGGCAAAACGCGTTTTCGCCCCCCCCCCCCCCCAAAAAAAAAAAAAAAAAAAAAAAAAAACAACAACAAACAAACAAACAAACAAAACAAAAAAGAAAAGAAAAAGAAGAAGAGTGGGAAAAAAATGTATGAGCCAAGACTTGTTAATTCTAACGTTAAAAAACTAATTGATACACTCATTTTAAGTTTTCGCTGCGCGCTTCGCGCGCGAACTGATTATCTCAGTTTGTTGTGTAATTTGCCTGTGGACTGGGATACGGGTGACTGGGGTACTGGCTCAAAGTTGGCAACCTTGTGAGTGTGGTTGGGCATGAGCCCCTACACCAAAAAATGAGCCCCCTTAGGTCTTTGCCCCCCCCCCCCCCCCTCCCCCAATCCAAAACTGCTTCCGGCGCGCCTGGCCAAGTGGTGAGCGAAATTGCACAATTATATTCGCTGACTCATTGCACTGACTTTGTACACAGCTATAATTTTCCAGTGAATAATTAAACATCCAAATGCTTCAATAGTAAATATCTTTTTAAGGAAAGGGAAATTCGAAAAAAAAACTAAAACGTGTTCCATGTTTCTATCGGTAATACGAATAAAACAAGGTTTGTGGATTTGGACAATGTTAGTAAATCCCTCTAGGTAATTCATAATAAAGACACACCACAAAACCCACAACCGTAACATGACCATGATGACGCGATGCGAGTGTGCATATGTGAGGGTTTTCTAGCAAACTATACTGGTAAAAATTTTAAAAAGTGATGTGAGAAGCTAACAAACGAATTTTAGATCACGTCTATTTTATTTTGTTCAAAACAATATTCATGAATTGCAGAAAAGGCAAGGCCACGCAAATGATTTACTTTAAGAAAGCATCAACTTAGCATATACTACGCACAATGAGTGTGTCCATGATCACTTTCTTACCAAACGTGTTTGCGACAACTTTGAAATGGATATGAGAAGCGTAGAAGCGAAGTAAGCAACTCGCGAAGCAATTATTCCCTGGCTAATCAAAATGTTGATAAACAAAATAAAAGTTCCAGCCCGCGAGCAATATAACAAATGGGGTTGGTACAGTATTGCTTACCATTCTTGTCGACTGTTCCTTTCCTGAAGTGCACCAAACTACCAAACACAAGAGAAAAGGACAATTGCAGTACTTAGTGTAAGGGCTATATTTTAATGCAAGACCGTCACATCCGAACTGACCAGGTTATATTCTCCAAATTCTCCTGCCCATTAATATATTCTTCATGATGAAGCAGTGTCGTTAGTATTATAACCGTTAGAAAACCAAGAACTGAAGCGTGAGACGATGAGAGTAAGTGAGCGTGCTTGTGGCTGTGTGTGAAAACTTTCTAACCGCTGTTCTAGTGACGATACCCAAGCGGTTAGTTATGAGAAGCGAAAGAGCGAACTTGCGAACAAATGAGATGCTAGACGAGCAAACACCAAACCGAACTCCAAGTCCGCAGCTACATGTACATATGAAACAAGTGCACGGCAGACGTGACATGTACTACCAATGGGTATGATGGGTATGGGAGACAACAAACGCGCTGCATCCGCGCTACGATTCGCGTCTCTTCCCAGGCCTCTCATCCTCCACTCCATTATTTCTTCCACTCTCCCGTACTTCCTCTACAACTCCCTTTCCCCATCTCTGCTTTTATCTTCTTTAGTTCCGATAACATTCACCACTCAGTTGCCAGAAATTATGATATTGATGATTGTTGCCCGAAAAAGACACGACTTTTTATTTTGTCCGAAAATTGCATGATTTTGTTCCCCGATTATGACATGATTTTGCCAAAATATGACATGAATTTTTCCGAATATATTTCCCTAAAATGCCATGATTCTGCCAAAGTTGTAGGTTGCCTTTTGCCCGAACATTCCCGTTGCATACATGGTCGTACGACTATAATTGCACCCCCCCCCCCCCCCCCGCTTTCTCCATCTCACACATCTTCTCTAACTTGTATAACTTGTTATTTCTGTTCTCCTCTCTCTTATCTTATCTTTCTCTTCTCTATTCGTATCCCTAGGATTTCTTTTTAAACAAAAATCCTCAGCTATGGGACGTGAGCGTGCATACGGAACGACACTAACTATATTATCATATTCATGGTTGTTGGCGTACATTGGAAGGAAAAATTCATTACTGGCGAAGTGCAGAATAATGTGGCGAAAGTGTAAAATCTGAATTCAGCGAATGTTTTGTATCGCTTTAATTCTTATATTATTTCGTTTCTGCACTTACAAAGGTTGTGCATTTTATTCACAAAGAGCTTTTACATAATTCAAGATTATGACGTCATGAATAATGTTAATGCATCTAATTAATGTGTATTTATGTAGAAATTAAATTATACATCGTTAAAGCATGCGTGATAAAGAAAAATATTTTAGTTAAAATTTGTTTTTTTTAGTAATGTAATAACATTCTCAAATTAATATTCATTCTGTGTTTACATTTCACGAACATATGTATAGGGAAATAGTAAAACATTACGCCGTCCCATTACATGTTATACCAGCGGGTTGATGTTTATGTTTCTTATAATGTGCACACGTCGGTTTGAATTGTCTTTGCTTGCAAAAGTGAAAAGTGATGACAAACGGGTTATTTTGGCGAATATATGGCCGAGATGAATGCAATGAACATACAACATCAACAAAGTCAGAGGAGCGTTACATGTAACGATTTCAAACAAAATCTAGAAATGATCATATGTTAATAATGTGTGCAAATTAAGAATTACCAGACACTTAGACATATTCACTTATGATTTATGATTATTTCATCTCCGAAAGGAACAGTTTTGCAACTGTCCTCTGACATTAGTTCCTTTCAAACGGGCTCATAATAAGCAAATAATAACCGTTGGTAAAGGCGATGGCACAAACTATCACTTCCGAGGCAATCTGGCTGTAGCTATCTTTCCGAAGCGAAGCTGAGGAAAGATAGCGTATTCAGATCGCCGAGGAAGTGATAGTTTGCCATCGCCTGAAACCAAAAGGTGATTATTTGCTTTATATTCCTCATCGAACTTCTAGATCTAGTCTAAGCAGGCCTAGTCTAACTCTAGCATGTATAGTCTAAGTACTGTTACTAGGTTTGATCTACTTACCAACAATGTTATTCCAATTTCGGTAACAGGGTAACTCCATGACAATTCCATTATACTATAACAGTTCAAAAGTCAACGGTGACTCCTTGAAAATTCCAAAAGTTAAAACGCGAAATGTAAACTCCCCCCAAAACAGTTCAAAAATCAACAAACACGAAAATAGAGTCTCCCCAACACTTGGTCTAGCGCTTTCAAGTCCATGTCAGACAGTTCGTCAAAATGTATGCTTCCAGCACCGTTCCAGCATCGCAATAATCTTGGAACACTTTCAGGCTGAACTTAAGTTGTCACTTTTTATTTTTACTTTCACTCTCAAGCAAAAAAATGTCCATTTCAGCTTCGTTCGAGCTCAAATCTTACGTCGAACAACAGAACAAGCAATTAACAGCGCAGCAAACGGTGTTTAATACGTATCATAATGATATGCAACACTGCCGTTGTATATGGTACAGTGCATAGCGTATGCATGCAGCTTCAGTGTGCTACGTACACCAATGACGTATGCACAACGTATACAATTAAATTTGTAATTCGCGCGCATAGAGTTATCACGCCACATCATTTGGGTACGGAATTTGAGTGGCCACACACGAGATCCACAGTCAAGTCAATGCAACCGCGGAGTGTAGATAATACTTTACCAATTAACTAGTGAGTGCAACGCACTTTCACCCAAGATATCTACACAGTGTAACGAAGTTTTCTTCTCCCATCAATGATGGGCGAAACTGTTTCATCACGTGATTAACTTTTGACCAATCGTAGAGCAAGATTCTTAGTATGTGGAATATAACAGTGTATATTTGTACAGTACTAACAAATGCAATGTGACACGTGTTCTGTAGGTCACGCGTAAAATTAATCACATAATTAGATCTCGAAAGAGCAGGGAATGTATGTCAATATGTCTTAGAAACAACAAAACTTTGATCACGCTACGGGGTTGGAACACACCTCCATCCTCGACATCAATTAGAGACTCAATCGTATTTAGACAAAAACTAAATTGCTGCTAGCTTGGTTGAAGTGGTCCTTTCCAGACGACCTCTATTCTTAGATGCCGACATGTTTAGTAATTAGAAAAAACGTCAAGGGAAAGGCTGTAAAATTCGAGAAGAGAATGAAATTTCTTCTTGTTCACAGATTAGAAATACTCGTTCATTCTTCCATCTAGTCTAGATAACTTACTGTCCTAAGAGCTATGACATCTTACTCTTACATATTTCCCAGGGTCCCTGTCTCTTTCCAAGACGCTTTTAGCCCTTGAACATGACCTTACAGTCAACAGTTTACCCCTGGTGGATGATGTAGGGATTACGCAGAGTGTTTGTTTATGTACGACGTAGCATCGGACTTTAGATGAGACACAACGTATGGAAGTGTCTAGTGCATTGGCCTAATTTAGGGCGGGGGAGGAAGGCAACATGCCCTAGGCACCATCTGAATGTACTGACGGGGTGACAATGAGGGAGGAGATAAGTATGTATTTGTTGAACAAAGTAATTCAAGGGCGCAGTTGTACAACTTGCCATTGGCACTATTCAATTTCACGGAGTCTCGATAACCAACTGAGACAGTCTATAAGAGGCATTGCTAAATTAAACAAGAGGTTAAATAACCTTCACTGATAATGCTCTTTCGGGTTAAAGGACAATGGAACCCTGTCCAATTGTTTTTACACTATAAGTTGAATAAATGTTATCAGAGAGTAATGGTTAATGGCCGTTTGACTAAAATTTACCAAAATGACCGACACTGTAATTTCTTTGAAAATGGCACACTCTGTCAAGTTTTCCTATCGTGACGTCATAACGGACAATGTGCTATATTGTACGTAAAACATGACATATTTATTTCCCACTTTATTTGACAAACATCGTTTTAAAAATTGTTCTAGTAGTGTGTAGATTATACGATTTTCAGTACTTTAGACATATTATAACGTTATCAACCAGCTAATACAAATTCTAATTGCTTGTAAATTTCACGCAAACAACGTATATCGGAGAGTCCGCACTCCATATGGACATTATACAGTTAACGTCTTGTAAAATATTGCAATCTTCACCATGTTTTAATAACAGTCCTGGGCCCCGTAACCTCTGGTAACGTAAAGATTCACGATTTACCGTAAGATCAATTAATTTATTGTACGATTAATCGTACTGCCAATTAATTGATCGTACGATCAATCGATCAACCGTACGATCAATTGTGAATCGTTATGGTACGGGTCACTGGTCATTACTTATTTCTTGAACTATTTTATTCAAAACTAGTATATTGAGCATTCATCATATCCATAAAGATCCATTTATATTCAATATGTATTGTAATGAAATAAGCAAGTTATCAAGGTTGCTTTGCCCTTTAATACCGTTTTCTACACATCTTTGAAGACTCCATAGATGGATAGATGTCTCGATGGATATGAAGTATAACACCATAAATGTTTTTTGTCCGCAGGCATATTCACTTAGTAATATTAATGCAACTCTCACAAAATTGACCAGCATCCATTTAAACAACTTTACCCTGCTAAATTGCACTGTTAGTGTGTAACTGAGACGGTGTCCAATCGATTTTACACTGATAACTCATGTAAAATAATATTTACAAAACAATATAGACTTTGTACAGATAATACAAACATGTGCGATCATGGTAACAAATACTTTAAAAACCAATAACCTAGTGGAATTTAAGTAATGTTTAATTTTACTCCATTCGAAACTTGGACGGGAATAGAAAATCACTTCCAAGCTTCAGAAAAGATAAAGGGTAAGTTGAGTTTTGGTCAAACTGAATTTTAGTAACCAAAACCTTCACCATTAATTACATTACAAACTAATAGTTATAACTCCACCATGTTCGAAAGGAATACAAAATTACAAACGACTAGGTAGAAAGCCAGTTATCGTTCAAAAAGAGCCGATAAAACTCAAGAGGGCGCTCAAGTCTAAAATCCCATTGGTTTCAACCATATTAAATAAAATACTGTGCATGCGATGTTTGTTGAAATAGTGATTAGATAATCAACAACTATTTAAAAACCTCTTTTGTAAATTTGTGAAAAGAGGAACAAATTTTGTAATGGCTGGTTAAAAATTATCGAATATTTGTGGGGCCCCACAATTATTACAAATACAGTCAAACCTGTCTATAGCGCCCACTCAAGGGACCGGCGAAAAGTGGTCGCTATAGACAGTTGGTCGCATTAGACAAGTTGGCGAACATTTTGAATGTCTGGATGAATAAATTGTGCCTGTACACGCATGTGTCCATAGTTGTATTTAGTATTTGTTGCATGCATAACCACGACAAAAATTGAAATGATATATTGGCACTATATTTTGAATGATATTAAATGTTTGTATTATCTTTTGAAGTGAAATTAAAATGCAAAATGTGTCAATGTATAATTTATTTTCTCATCTTGAGACTTGAGAGAATCAGATGCGCATGTGTATAGTTTTCTATTATAGAATTCTGAAGTCAAGATGTATTGTTTTAATTGGTCGTAACAAGCGCATGGATTATCAATGAAAAGAGTAAGAAACATGGGAGAAACACTCCGCCTCGGCGATTAAAATATTTGATAGATGTCAAAGTTGTGATATTGAGTGAAGTGCCTTAGTTCGACGCATTTCTCTATCAACATCAGGTACTGAAGGGCACGTATAAGCTTTGTTTATGAGTCTGAGCCACTTGGTGTCGGTAATTAAGCGTCTGTCTTAAGTTCATAGTCATTTCAAAGGTGTGTTACATGCATTGACATGGTCAGAATTGGAGACTTGTACGACCAGAGACGATCGAGTTGATGCCTTGGTCGCGCATTAGCGCTAATTTTTTGGTCGCTATACACAAGTTTATACGTGCGTCGGGAACCAAATGGGGTGGTCGCTGGTCGCGTTAGGCAGGTGGTCGCATTACGCAGGTCGTTTAACACATGATTTTTTTTCAGGGGAGGACCGGAGAGCGGTCGTTATGAGCAGGTGGTCGCTATAGACAGGTGGTCGCATAAGCAGGTTTGACTGTAGTTATGTTTATGGATATTTCAGCCGTTTCTGAACCGATTTTCATCAAATAAAGTTTATTCTGTCATTAAAATTGTATGCTCTTTCAAATTTGACACTCAGTTTTTCATTATCTCACAAAACAATTATTATGTGAAGCGCCCTCTATACCAAAACTCAACTATCCCTTTAACCTTTATATTTTCCAATTTATACATGTTATAGCATACATTACTATTAATGTAATATATTTTCTTTCAAAACCGCAAATGATATTTTGCAAAATGTATGTTGCCTGTAAAATGAAAACTAAATTGTTGTTAAACCCTTCAGTCTGGAAAGGCAATGGGAAAGTGCGCCGAGTCAGATTTACGGGCCGGATTATAGCGCTTTGCGCTTAGCGTGGCTACAAATGCCCATCATCTATGACAAATGGCAATATTCCTTGTTTACTTACTCAAATGGACGATATAATGGTTTTCAACTTAGTTGTAGTTATCGCAATAATAAACATGAAGAAGAAATCCGAACACGACTCATTTCATTACATTTATATTTATTTATTTTAGGCAAAGCACGTGACACAATAGAACCGTAGACAGGTAGAGGGTAAATTAATTTAGACAATTTAGCAGTAAATCTATAGGTTCTGTTAGGTATCCTTTAGATAAGTTATGGGCTTGAAACATGGACCAGACGCAAGACGGCTGTAGGTGCTTGGATTAATGTTCTGCATAAAAAGAATGAAGGATGTTTGATAGGTCAAAAGGACTGGGCAATGTAGATGGTCTAGATGCAGGATGCCAGGAAAGAAAGAGGTGCAGAATGTTCAGAAACGGAAACTGAAATGTGTAATTCATGCACCGAGAGGAGGTGAGAGGAGGTATCGTTACAACTGGAAGCAGTGGCGTAATGAGCGAAAACTTTTGGGGGGCAAAACCATCATATCCGCATCACCACCAGGTATATTGCAGGGTTGCCAATTTTTAACAAGCGGTGAGTGCGGGACGTTGCGAGGAAGCTCGAAGGAGCGAAGCGACTGAGCGGGGGAGGGTGTGGGAGGGGGGGGGGGGGTGTCCCCCCTCCAACGGTACGGAGCTTTTGTATTTTTTTAAAACTTGAAACTGTGCAATCTGGTGCATACCTAGGATGGAAATTCTGATTTGACGACGTGTACTATAATGTACCGACCAGGAAAAACGGTTATATTTGTTTCATGAAGAAAAACAAATATGCACCCCCAACATCACATTCGCAAAGTGACATAATTTTGTATTATACAGTTTAAACATCGCATCAAATTCCACATTATTAATGATTCAACAACATGAACAAATTATTCCAGACGTAGACAAGACCGATTCCCGAGGGAGCGAAGCAACCGACAGGGAAGGGTTTGATGGGAGGCCTGTGATGGTAGATAGGTGTCCGCCGTACACGGTATTAAAGGGTCCTTTTGAAATGTTTTACTTGAAATTATGAAATCTGGTGCATTCTTAGGAAAGGAAATTTGACTCGACATGAGGTAAAATCTGAGTTATCTTGTCTTTAAAAAAAACACCTTTTTTTAAAATCACTTGTATTGAATAAGATAAAAGCCATGATTTAAATTGTATGTGGGGTAAGCCCCCCCCTCCCCCCCCCCCCCCCCCCCCTCCTCCCCCCACCAGTACGCTAGTGGTCGAAGATAGGCGGAAAAGCCGGGTATATTATATGTGAAGACATCTTGGTTTGACAACGCAATGATGCACGGCAATGGACAGGGTTGAGATACACCCAGTCTGATGCAGACATCCGTTAACCATTCCTTGGTTGTTTTTCAATTCCCATTGAGTTAAATCAGGGTTAAATCCCTAAGCAATTGGTTAATTACTATGTTATCTACATAGTGAACGTACATTTTCAATAGATCTATAATCATTGTCAAAATCCACACAATTCACTTTTAGAACTCTAGCGTTTCGCGTATACCTACCATCACACCTATCTACCATGGGACTCCTTTGAAAATCAGTTTCTGCTGAAAGGGCCATCCCACCCATTTGTGGAAATAAATAAATTAAAAAAAAAAAAAAATTTAAATACCTCGTTGCATTCGTATTACCTATAGAAGTATGGGACATGTTTATAGGTTTTTCCGTTTGTATGTATGATTTAAATGTTCGGATTTGAAATTCTCTAGTGGGGAATTTCAACGGTGTATAACATCGGTGCAATGAGTTAGTGAATATTACTTTGCATTACTCGGTCATATGACATTATTTTACCATGTAATGTGCACGCATTACCTAGTAGACATATCAGATTACAGAAACGCTATCACACATTGATCGACCCTTCGTCAGTTATTGCACATACCCTCTCCAGGACAGCCTTTACGCTTTTGGGAGAGTAATTCTTCGCGGTTAAGAGAAATTCAGAAAATAAAGAATATCATAATTAATCATAATCATGTATCAATTAACCCTAATCACTTATTGAATCATAATCTATCATAAATTAAGTTTCTGAAAACATGTCAACAAATTTACTAGATCCCTTTAAGACAGAAACGGGTATTGAATTATCACTGTGCCATGTATTATCATCATACAAAAGCAAACGTACTACACATATTGCTTTTCTCCTTTATAACCTTCCATAGTGGTCCGATAAAGAAAGTAAGACGACGATCTTGTCTTGTAAATCTACAATACAATGTATGTCACTGCTATCTATTTCGCACTTGCTAATAGTTGCCTGGAGTATTGCAAAACCTTGTAACTTTGTCAGTTTCTTCATACGGAGCGATCTAATGCCCGACGCAGACAGAGCCGACTCGACCCGATCCGACTGGTTTTCAGGCTGATTAACTCAGTATGCGCTGCCCCAGGACTCCGGTTGTTCCAGTCAAGTGCCAGTCGGAGGTCATTCGAGGCCGATTCAACATGTTGGATCGGCTCCGACTGAGCGAAACTGACTCTAGCCTGACTGAAAACCAGTCGGATCGGGTCGAGTCGGCTCTGTCTGCGCCGGGCTTAACTCTCACGAATCTGGTTGTCGATTGATCGATCGCACATCCGTTATCCGGAGTATTTGGGAGGAATAACAGAAATTCTTCTCAGAAATAGAGTCATTTAGTTTATTTGTGATTATTTTTCACAACGGGTTGTGAGGATACGTGATGCATGGTCCGCGTCCCCAAACACAAGTATAAAGACATACAGTGATCCACGACGTTCGGACATTCGATTCCCAGTCCTCGTCAATGACGTCATCACAAACCTGCAGAATAGTGTTAATTATTGAGTTTACGATGTAAAAATATCATGGGGAGTATCAAGTTTACAATTCATAAATTTGACTCTCTTCCACTCTCTCTCCCTCTTTCTCTCTCTCTCTCTCTCCTCCCACACACACTGACATGTTGTTCCTTTACTCCGATCCCGATGACAATAAATAAGTAGATCTACTAGTATTGGGCTTCAACCTCAGGCGCTTGAAGAAAAAGGACAAATTTAATTTCTTGACCACCGAGTACCATGACTTGTAAGACAATGTTCTCAGTCGCAAAGCACACACATACACACACACACACACACACACACATGCACACACATTATACAAATGTTAACTGGTGGTGGAGGGAATATCACGGAATGTTTCTCTCCGAGGGATTTGAAATGCTATTGACTTTTTGTCTTCACGAAATAACATTTCAAATCCCGAGGGAACATTCCATGATTTTCCCGCCAACAACGTTTACATCAGTTACTATTATGAACATACATCATTACACATTAGCTGCCTTTCATTGCCTTTGGCAATGTGTTTTTTTTGTATCATTCGTATCGTAGTGACCCAAATATTTACGAGAAATTCAGTTATTTCTTTTAATGAATCATTCGAACGAATTAATCGTACATTATACATATATGCATTTTATAACGGAAGGGCATTCATTTGAACAAAGATGATGGTAAAATAATGATAATCGAAAGGTGAATAACTCATTTAAATATCGGGATACATTATTAACGGGATAGTTGAGTTTTGGTAGATAGGGCGCTACACAACATAATTTGTTTGTGAGATAATGAAAAACTGAGTGTCAAATTTGAAAGAGCATACCATTTTAATGGCAGAATAAACTTTATTTGATAAAAATCGATTCAGAAACGGCTGAAATATCCATAAACATATCCATTTGTAATAAATGTGGAGCCCCACAAGTATTCCATAATTTTGAACCAGCCGTTAAAATTCGTCTTAAATTGCTTCCTCTTTTCAAACATTTTCAAAAGAGGTTTTTAGATAGTTTTTGAGTATCTCTCTATCTAATCACTATTTCAACGAAGCATCACATGCACAATATTTTATTTTAAATGATTTAAACAAATGCGTTTTTTTAAGCGCCCTCTTTAGTTTAAACAGCTCTTTTTGAATGATAGCAGGCATTAACTTAGTCGTTTGTAATGTTTTAATTCCTTTTGAGCATGGTGGAGTTATAATTATTAGTTTGTAATGTAATGGTGCAGGTTTTGGTTACTAAAATTAATTTTTTACTAAAACTGTACTCTCTCTACCAGAACTCAACTATCCCTTTAACTCGTACTTTGAAACTAACTTGATAAGTCTAATCACATTATTCATTTCGACAACACATTGTGCTACGTTTCATACGGTACATCATATTGTTTACATCGTGTGAATATGTCTCTGTTCAAAGATAAGATTACACTTCTTATAAAAACGACCCTTTTCGAAGAAATGTGTTATTAGTATGTGGCAAACCAAATATAAAGAACAATAATTTTGTTAGTTACATAGAATAAATATGAACTGTAAATAAGGTCTTTGATGTAAGCTCCTCTTTCTATTCTCCTCCTGTGATATTTATCCTTCTTCTTCTTCTTCCTTCTTCTTCTTCTTCTTCTTCTTCTTCTTCTTCTTCTTCTTCTTCTTCTTCTTCTTCTTCTTCTTCTTCTTCTTCTTCTTCTTCTTCTTCTTCTTCTTCTTCTTCTTCTTCTTCTTCTTCTTCTTCTTCTTCTTCTTCTTCTTCGTCTTCTTCTTCTTCTTCTTCTTCTTCTTCTTCTTCTTCTTCTTCTTCTTCACCTTTTTCTTCTTCTTCTCCTTCTCCTTCTTCTTCTGTCGACATAATATACACATGTCATTATACAGAATGTAGACACATACTCGTTTGTCGTCAGCCATCCATATCTTTTGCTGAGACATCCGAAATATTAAAGAAAAGTTGTAGGAAAGTGTAAAGCTGAGAGATATGCATCCTTGGGATGGATGGTTGTACCTTCTCTAATTTACTGCACGGAGGAGAGGTATTTGTTGTCCTGTTTATACATCTTCTATTTTTGGAACAACCCTCCTTTACTTCGTGTCCCACACACGGGCACGCTTGGCCCCGTCTTCCTACCCGTCTGGTTTGACTCTACCCCCCCCCCCCCCCCCTCCACCACTGGGTTGACTCTGTCCCCTAATCCGTTTTGTTCTGTTTTTATTTATCTTATTTTCTCTTTCCAATAAATCATAACTGTACATAGTTATATATAGTTATATATTATCTTAATCATTGCCTTGAGAACTGAACGAAAAAAAAGGTTGGATTTCCCCAAACAACAATTCATTTTCATTCCCTCACTCCTCCTCTCTCTCTCTTATTTTATGTGTCTCCCCTTCTCCCTCTCTTCTCATTCAACCCCCCCCCCCCCCCCCCACCTCTCTCTTCTACTCAGTTAAGTTGTTTAATAATATCGTAGAAACCAGGTGGCAATATATTTATGCACATTTATTATGACAATGATATTTAAATGAGTCAAAACACACATATCGCCGAATGACTGTATTCAGCAAATTATGAATTACTTTTTTTAACAGCCATAGACGAAACTGTCCTTGTTTGGGACATTGAATACTTTGAATATTCTACATCTGCATGCTAATGTATTTTTTACATTGCGTGCTAACTGACAGTTGATATATCCCACGGATTTTCTTGTAATTGTCCGCAATTCACCTCATATTATTTGCTTGAAATGGGAAGAAGATCGAAGGTAAGGTTTGCACGCTCTGCCCATCAGTTTACTTTACTCCCGCCTTTGTAAATAGGTGAAGATATCAAGCGGCCTTTATGAAACGCGAGATGTTTAATATATTGTGTTGCTTCTTTTTTTTCTGCACTAATAAGACCCTTGCGATTCTCAATTATATAAATCTCTAAAATATATGCCTTTGACGACCAAAATTATAACTATCGCCTCAACTCTAGCAAAAGTAGCTGCAACAATTGATCGACGTCGCAGTCTCACTAAATGAGGTGACATCTGATTTATAGCAAAGGGAAGCTAATAAGCCACAAGGACTTTATGAAAATTAATGTTGGATGATTGATGCATGAATCGCTATTTGTGAAACATGAATGTTAACCCTAAAAAAAAGGGGCTATTTCAGGTCTTTCTACGGCCTGGAGGGGGGGGGGGGGTCATTATGCCCCCTCCCCTTTACCCCCCCCCCCCCCCCCTAAGATCTCGGCTGTGAAACGCCCGATCACCGAGAAAATTTGCACACATGTCAAGTAAGTGTATAGAATACTATGGTGATGTCAAGTGTTCGACAAATTCACTCCTCTGTATATTTATGGTAATTTATGCAAATAAGGTCATACATTCATATTTTCCCCCATAGATCATATATTTTGTATAATTAAACATTGATAGTCATTACATACATTCTTTAGACCATTCAATAATGATAATACAACAACAAAACATGGAAGAGCCAGGTTATTCATTATGTTTTCTATTGTTTTTATAATTTCTTATGTATTTCTTCGATTTGTTAACTTATGTATTTTTTTCCTAACTATAAATCAACTATTTTGACCCCGAAACAAACACCTACATTGAAAACAAGACTAATTAATCAATGTGTTATCTCTTTTTAGGAACAAATTATATTTCCATTTGTTTTGTACACAAATCACGAAAATTAGCAATTTTCGGGCTGACATGCAAATCCAAAAGTCACGTGACTCCGTAACGGTAGGTCCGATTTTCGAAAAATTTTGTTTAAAAAGATATGCAAGACTCGAAAGAAAAAGGTCACAAAGTGGCGGGGCATCATCTTCATACGTTGAGCAATCAGACAAACGGCATAGGGAGTCATAATGGCCCCAGCCTTATTAGAGTTAAATCTAGAGAAAATAATATTTTCATACATGAATGTTTTTTGTTTAAAGATACATAAAAGTAATGTATAATGTAGGTTTTGACAATATCGTTTTACGTCATATGAACAAAAATCATTTGATTAGTTTACCACACTACAGAATGTTTTTTTCATGATTTAGCCGTCAGATATTACGGGTCATTGGAAACCAGAAACATTCATCTTTACGATACCCAGCGATGTAATTGTAATGTGTAATATACACATACGGACCAAGAGAGATTGTCCTTTTTAATATATACACACTGTAATTAACAATATATAGCCGGGCAGAGACGGGTGTACAGGATGAGAAACATTGCTGACACGTTTTTCTGCGTGAAATGTTCTTTTAAAGGGATAGTTGGAGTGTCAAATTTGAAAGAGCATACAATTTTAATGACATAATAAACTGTATTTGATCAAAATCGGTTCAGAAACAGCTGAAATATCAAATCGGAATAAATGTGAGATCCCACATTCATTTGATGATGTAAAAAAAAAACATCACATGCACATTTTGTATGTAAAATGTTTGAAACCAATGCGTTTTTAGAGAGCCCCCTTTTGTGTTGTAACGGTCCTTTTTGAATGATAACAGACTTTTTACTTAGTCGTTTGTAATTGTGTTTGCCTCTCGAACATGGTGGAGTTATAACTATTAGTTTATAATGTTATGATTTTGGTTACAAAAATTCAGTTTGACCAAAACTGTACTATCGCTTTAAGGTTCAGATTTGACCCTTACTTCAACAATATTAATCAATTACTGTAGCTAATATGTATTCTTTCCGTAACTTTCCTAATGTTGCCATAGCTTCCAAGATATACTTGATCACTGGTTCTTTTTGGTATTTTGTTCGAGGGTTTATTTGTTAAAATGTCCACGCCTAATGTATTTCTCGCATGCAGTGCACTGTTAAAACGCTGTGTAAAAATGGTTGTTGAATCTTTTCATACAACTTTAGGTGCAGCATGATAAGTTGTACAAAGAAGGGTTGTGTGTAGCGGCCATTGTTCAAGCGTTGATGAAACGTGTTAAATCACGTGATAGTTTCGACCACGAAATCATCGCGACAAAACCCCTTTTATCCCATCGCAAACCAAGCGAACCGAGTTTAGCGCAGTGGTAGCGTGTTAGTCTTATAACCCAAAGACCCCCGGTTCGATTCCTACCCTTGCCGCTTTTACATCTTGTTTTGTATTTGCTATTTCAACGATTGAAATTTATTCTAAACAACAGTTGTAGAACAAATTAAAACAACAGTTGTGTAAACTTTAAACAACTGGGGATGTTGAATGTTTTCAACAACAGTTGGATGGTTCATATGTTAAACAGCGGTTGTTGAAAATTTTCAACAAGTTGTTGAATTTGTTTACACAGTGTGTGTCCGGTATCTTCGTTTCATAATACGACTTTTTTCCCCCCTCCACAGGGCATTTATTGGTATAAACAAAACAAGATTAAACATACCATAACATTACAAGCATATCATAATAACAAAATAACAATAACTGAACCATAAATGAACCGTCGTACAATAGCTTTGTATAAATTTAACTATTTAAACAATATCAGAAAACATACTTTTCAAGGATAACCATTTTTTATCAAAATATTTACCATGACCTTTCAAACTAAATATATATTTTTCATTTTTATAATATTAAATTAATGCTGATTTAAACTGATAAAATACAGGTATTTTATTCACTAGTTTATTTCGAAATATTATTTGCTTACTAACGAACAATAAACAGTTTATTGCTCTATTATTTAAACCTCTTAATCCAAACAATATATTTTCATTTGTAAAATGTATATTACATCCAGCACTTAGGTTAATCCATCTTTCTAATTTTGCCCAAATATGTTTAACAAATTGACAATCACAAAATAAATTAGTAATTGTTTCAGTATGTGCATTACAAAACGAACATAATTCATTTTCAACCATATTCAATTTAAACAAAATGTCGTTTGTAAACAAGATTCTATGTAATAGTGTTAATTGAAACCAACGTAAATTTACATCCAGAGTACAATTAAATACAAGACAACAATATTTCTGCCATATAGACTCATCAATATTTAAAAAAAACATTTTCCATTTTGTAAAGCTTTTACACTCTTCCCTTTTTTGTTGTAATTAATAAAGCATATAAGCGAGCAGCCTTTTCGAAATAATACGACTTTTGATCGCTTTGAGATGGTTCAACCGCTTGCAACGACATCTCGTCGTGCATCGGGATTTCATTTAAAATGTGACAGTAATATATTATTCAAGTCATGTTTGCGTTAAGCAGATTCTACTGCATATACGTCACATGTTCTTGAATGCGTCAAGAAGAAAACTTATGAGACTTGCACAGAGCGCGGATCACAATCAAACCAGTCATGCTATATATTTAAAAAAACAAAACGTATCACTTCGTAGTTACGGTGTATCACTAATTAGTTCTGTGTTAACTTTATTCAAGAAATATAGTTCATGTTTCCTGTATTACAAACATGTACGTTGTCAAAACAGGCACCAATAGTTAAAGAGCGCCAATTTGTGATTATAACACTGATTTTTCAGTAATATCCGTTGTGAATAATTAATTTCATTTACTAAAGACTTTATTGTTTTACATTTCTTCTTTTCAAATACCCCTGTGATTCGGTATTCTCCTCTCAATACGTTGTACATGTACCTATATTCTGTAACAGGCGGTTTAATTACCTATATAATACCCGATGATTTTAAATACAAGAGGTGTTCATGAGAAACTGCGCCCTTTTTGCAAACAAGATGCAATATCGATTTGTATCACACAGATTCCTAATTGAGACGGTATAAAATGGCGGACTACGTTTCGAAAGAGCACTACTTTTGTACGGTTGTTTTGTTGTTGGTTTAGTGTACAAATATATCTAGGCTATACAGGACTGCGGTACCCCCTTTTATAAAATGATGATTGTTGATATACAATTATGTTGTTTTCTGATCTGATGAAAATAGATCGTTGACTTTTTATTGATACGTGATTTTCCCTCTAAGTATATTTTGGAGTAAAATATATTTCATATTGGTCAAGCGTAATTTGTTTACCACAAACCGGTTATCTAATAATGCCAGAATTAAAACTATTCTCAAGCAGTTAATCTCATTATAGTTTGTTATCGGAGTTTTTTGAATGAACTAATTGTGCATTTAGAAGATGAGTGTACCCAAAGGGACATCAGCTTTTCAGTGCTAGAATTGTTCGAAGAAAAATAATTGAATCCCTCATCAAAAATTTTGCCTAAGGCTAGGCTCCAGAATAGTGGCTAAATAGTTTATCACAATGTATCGAAACTGAGTAATCAAAGAGCAAGGACCTAAAATCAACGTTGTTTGTGAATGAAAAGGCTGTTTAATCTTGACGGCATTTTGATAATTCAATTTTACGACTACCGTTAACGCTAAAACCACTTGTTTTAATGTGTATATAACGTAATTTGTTTTACAAGATGACTGCAAAATAAGGGTTTAATGCACTCACTCGAAGAAACAAAGAATGAACAGTGACCAAACAACTGTTTACAGAGAGTAACTTTTAGTTCATCGAAATGCAAATCGGCGGAGTCGTCCAATATAGATGATATGAACAAGAAGCAACAATGTTATTTTCTCAGCAAGTCTAAAACCAGCTGCTCATTTCTATAAACAAAAATTCAAGACGTAAATGTATAATGATATTTCTGATTGATAACACCAAAGGGAACTTATCGATCAAATGTCGAGGGGGAAAATATGAGCGCTGTCTTAAAGCTGTGTCACTGCGGTAGTAAAGCCATAGTACAAGAAGGGCTGAGTATACATGGCTGATACGTGGAAGGAGAGAGAAAAGGTGAAAGTGGGCTTTTCTTGTGCATGTGCTGTTGTATGTATTCATATGCTTTGCTTTGAGCGGAAATAAAGAAATATCCCCAATTATACTATGTTCGCACACCCCTTCCCCCGTCTTTACCCCCCCCCCCCCCCCCCCACCCCACCCCTCCCCCACACCCCTCCCCATTCGCACACACTCTCCGGTCTAGTTTGACCCTGGCTACACCGCTGGGCTGGACACTCATAAGTGATTGATGAAATTCTTCATCTGTATAGTTTGGAGAATCGATGGGAAATTGCCGCCAGCCTGCCATTTCTGAGGACACACTTGTCTTTTCTTTCGTCACGTTTAGATTTGTCTCTCGTTATAATATTTTCTTAGGCCTTTCAAATTTAAGTTCACTTCAATTAATGTGCCTTTGCCATTCAGAATGAATGGCCGGATACATATTATGGGACCTTTAATGGAAATAGATATTGTAATAATTTTCCACAATTGGTAAAATATATTTTGACCTTTCACATCGACAAAACAAGCGAGAAATCGCTCGTATCATAACAATAACCAAATTAGTAATTATTTTTACAGTAGGTCAGAGCACTCTTTGTAATAAATCTCCGTTAGTAACTCTGATTGCCTTTATACTAAAGCCATCACGTGTATACCAAACTCCTTATGTCTGAGTACAAAATGTGTTTGCCACATACTCTGTGTAATATGAAATGCAAAATAAACGTGTGTGTCATTGAGAATTATTAACGTCTGCATAATTATCTTTTCATCCATTGTGCTATAGATTTTTTAATTTCATTCTTCCAGGAAAGTGTGAATTTCGGCGGCTGAAAAAGAGATTAAAATATGTTGGTGTTGTATCCTTGAAAGTGGAAAAGTACAGGAATGTCTAGCATGGTTGCCCATTCCCCCATCCTCCCATCTACTTGACTTTCTCTACACTTCTTTCTTATTTATTTTATTAGTAGAATATATGACAGATAGCCAGCATTATAATACGCACACACATCGTGTAATGTATAAAATGAAAAGCATGTTGTGAAATGTATTTTGTGTTAATGATAACATTATTCATATGGTACACAAACACACGAGCGATCAATGTAATGCCCATCGATAATGGTTTGCTATAAAATCGGTCTACCTTGCTCATTTCTCTTTGTCATTTATATCACTGTTATATTGTGACGCATATTCATGTTTATATTATATTGTTACTTTTTATTGAAGGTGAGAAGTTCATTGAAAATAATTCATCTCACATTTGAATTGTTCCATAATTTCAGTAGGCTACTCTCAGCGTGTTCACACACACAAATTTGTATCCCGAAACTCTATAAAGAAACGTCGTATAAAGAATCATCGTATAAAGAAACGTCGTATAAAGAATCATCGTATGCGTTCACACACACAAGAACAAAAGTATCCCGAAACTCTACAACGAAACGTCGTATAGGTGCGCAGTTTGCTACTGCGCTTGTGTTGTCTTTTTTCTGTCTGCTTTCAGGTCTCCTTTCGCGCGCGGTCATGTTAAGCCCATAGAAGAAAACCCCGCCCAGTTATACCGTTCTAGTTCGACCTTGGTTCGACCGTACGTTCACACACAAAACGACCGTGATTCTTTATCGAGTTCTAGTTCGAAACGATGCCCAAACCCCCGTTAACCCCCCCCCCCCCCCCCCCCCCCCCGTTAAGCCCATAGAAGTAGTATAATGACCCCGCCCAGTTATACCGTTCTAGTTTGACCGTACGTTCACACACAAAAAGACCGTGATTCTTTATCGAGTTCTAGTTCGAAACGATGCCCAAACCCCCGTTTCGTTATGCGACGTTTCTTTATACAACGTATCGTTAGTAAGCGTTCATACACACAATTTCATCGTATAGCTATACCGAAACGGTATAGCTATACCGTTTCGGAATAGTTATACGATGAATTTTGTGTGTGTACTATACTCATCAGCATTACATTTTTATTATATCCTTCATGAGCAAGTCATTAACACCATCACACCTCTCTTTTCATTGCTCTTCTTTTGAAGTCTCCAAACGGGCCATTCTTAAAGATTCAACATCATGATGCGTTTCCTTCCTCTTGATCTCTTTCCTCTTATTCTTCCTTCTAGTACCAGGCTGAGCAAACTATTGTGACTGTCTGATGCTGTGTGCCACCCGTTTCCTCGGTTTCCGCTCTTATCAACTCTCTGGAACGCCGTTCCATTTGCTGATTCTATCTGTCAATTTGATCTTCAAAACGCGTCTCCATGCAGCACAACATCTTGAAAGCTTCCAATTGATCTGCTGATGTCGGATTTGACGATAGTCCAAGCTTCATATGAATAGAGAAGGGTGCTCCATACCGGGTTTTCACTCACTATACTGCATATTATGGATATTCTCTAACGCAGTGACATACCCTTTAAATGAACTGTCAAGTCACATTTCTCACCACAATATCTATAAGTGTACCAACATTCCGTGTAAGTCATGTAAGTATTGCATGAAACATCGCTGTAATAACCATAATAATACACATTTATACAGCGCCTCATATTCAATTACATCTAAGCGCAATCATGGTTGTATAAGAGCAAGATTCTCTTCTGTACCCCCCCCCCCCCCCCCCCCACACACACACACACACACACACGCACATAGAATCGTGGGCACGCCTTGGTATAGAATGGAGTTTGGATTTGGGTTAGTATGGGGGTGGTACACAATAATGAAAGTCTGTCCATGATAAGTAATGACAAGAAATTGTATTTAATGACAAGTATATGTTATTATTCGTCTTCATTTTTTCCTAGCTCATATATATTTCGCCATTGGCTGAAAGACAATACATGCACACAAGCTATTTCATTACGAAAGTTCACTCTAATAGATAGAAATGAACTCTTTTTATCTAAATGCATTTTGCTGATTTAACGACACTGCCAGCGGTGCACTGACAATGGTCCTATATAAATATTAACATATTCAATTGTATGATTACATTAATTGGAATACAAATATGTTACACGATTGGCTGATTATGTTTATAATTATGTTTCATTATACAGGGCGTAATGTTACTGTTTATATATAATATACAAGGGATAGGTCGCTCACTCACAGGCTACTGTACTTTGCACATTGCAGATAATACACACCTTTGCCACAAATAATGTCTGGGTCGTAAACAACTTAAACATTGTATCGAATAATCAACCGTAGAAAATTGCGTTAAAATTGCGATGAATATTGGTTGTAAAACCGCAAATTGGTTTAGAATGCGAAATGTTTCGATGACGTTGCGCGTGCGAGTGTGTAATGATTGTTAAGGTTTGGTATTGCTAATCATGATACTTACCCTCCGAGTACCAACACATGATAGGACCATGCACTTTCTACACAAACATGTGTCTATACGGTTATGAGTGTGCTATAGATGGTTAAGAGGCGGTAACTACAAGAGATAACATTTGATGAAGTGCAAATCACTATAAATTACAGTATTCATTTGTTGATGAAATTGACAAATCTATATTCTAATGAGAAAAAAGTCATATTTTAGCTCGGGGGAACAAATTGATTATCACCTGCCCTGTCCATTACCACACATGAGCCCACGTAAATCATACATAAATGTTTGTGACACACAGACACAGCCACACACACACACACACACACACACACACACATGTAAACTTTGTTAAATGATTTTTATTTCTCCAAATTATATACAACATTTACAATTCATAAATAAGGAATAGAACAATGACATCTTACATAAAAAGTACAAATACAATCAACACAACCCACATACAGGCACGCACACACACGCACATACATACACACACACACACGCGCACACACACACACACACACGCACACGCACACATACGCACCAATGAAGCACTCACACAAACAAAATACACTACCACATTCTGTAACACGCACACTAACATACTAACATGCACACACGCGCCAGCAACCACACACACATTTGACACGGTCCTATATATCGGGAGGAAAGAATTGAAATTAAGAAAAATTTTATTTTAAGTTGTGTAGTGCTATTACGTTATTCTGTTTGAACTGATAGAGCTCTGTTAAATGCTCCAATTTAATTAATTACATATTGATTTTACACACACATGCAAAACGAAACTGTATGAAGTAAAGTTATGAATATATTATTAATATACTTTAGTTATGAAGTCTGAATCGCTGGTGAAAAAGATATATGTATATCTTGTACTATTTCTCACAAAATATAAAGACTTTATTTAGTTAGGGCTATTTGGTTAGCATGCGAACAGAGGCACATTCCTATCACCAAACTCCTATTTGGCAGATGTCTTGCGCCCAAAGTACAATGGCCTTGGTCTGTGACAGATGTCTCGACAGTGTAATAGTCATCATTTGGCATCTCACACGGCTAAAGTTGGTTAGCAGACCCAGTAAGAACTGGAATTCACCTTGAATTACCTAGAAACCGACACGCAAACCCAGCCCACGGTGTTTGCTAATCAGTGGGAGCATGCACTATACCCCGCAGTCTACATGAGGAAATGAGATCCTAAAGAATTCCTCTCACATTCTTGTTGAACTCGTGCTTATAAAAGTCAGATTACCGTTATATACAGAGTTAATGTAGTAGTAGCAGTAGTAGTAGTAGTAGTAGTAGTAGTAGTAGTAGTAGTAGTAGTAGTAGTAGTAGTAGTAGTAGTAGTAGTAGTAGTAGTAGTAGTAGTAGTAGTAGTAGTAGTAGTAGTAGTAGTAGTAGTAGTAGTAGTAGTAGTAGTAGTAGTAGTAGTAGTAGTAGTAGTAGTAGTAGT
>JBAMJV010006942.1:0-53465 GCA_037951105.1 Echinarachnius parma | reverse complement strand
CCTCAAAAGGAGAACAAATGTTTTCTTTTGATTTGCCTAGATCTTTTATTAATCTTATTATTATTGAGTTACACAGACTTATTTATTCATTAATTTTTATGAATTTAACCATTTATTGCCTGAAGTAATTTATAATAATTAGCAGTTTGTAATTTAATCAATCAATTAATTTATAATCATATTTTACATTTTGGTATACAAAATATTTAGACCTAGTTTATTATTTGCAGGTACCAATATTGAAACCTAGTACCCCCACCCCCCATCCCATACTTTGATTTAAAAAAACAATATACAAAACTTAACCCGTTCACTACGGGGACCGAGAATTCTCGGTCCCCGATGCGCCTACTCATATACGGGAACCAAGATTTCTCGGTCCCGAGCAAGGGCTATATTAATTGCATATCATGAATGCATCTTCTAAGTACAATATTATTTAGGTTGAAACCTTGGCTACATGTATATCAAGTTTCTTTGACTCTAGTTGCGTGATTATTGTTTTACTAGCTGTACCCGCGGAAATCCGCGGGTTTGTGTGAGAGAAAGGCGATAACGACATAACGACACTTTAAAACTATACTATTCCCATAGCCATCATTTTAAATAGTGAGACAAAATAGACACGGGCAACTAAATCCCGCCCCACAAGCCGTCGGGGGCCCTGGTCAACAATATACATCAGGCCAATGTATAACAAAATCATGATGGTTTCAGTACCCATGCAAAGTTATCCCCCATATTTCATAATTATGGTCCACTACATTCGTGTTCTTGATAATATAGTAGCTTCGCCGCTGCCCCCCCCCCCCCCCTCCTCCCCCTCCCCGCGACTCCAATTGCCTGCATGGCACATAACCTTGTGTCTTCTAATCGGCGGGGGGGTTTTTTTCAGTGAAAAGCCATCACGATTTTAAGAACACAACGACCTCTGAAACTGATTTAAAACGTCCCTATCCACATGGTTTAAAAACGAAAGAGACACAGGCGTGCTACCCCTCCCCCACCCCGCTCTTTTGCACATGTCATTGCGATACATCCTTTCAGTGAACATGATAAACCCGACCCATCGGATATCCCCGGTACACTCTGTTTAAACGTTACAAATAATTATAATAATGAAAATACGATACAAATACAAATACAAACACATGCGCTTGATGCGTTTTCGTTGTTTTATTTTTTGTTGCGAAGTTAGTAGGCAGGTAGGGTGGGGGGGGGGGGGGGGGGTGATCGCCTTTTCCCCTTTTCCAAATCTGCAGGATTTTATAGTAAAAGTTTAATTTCCAATTTCAGTATCATCCCTTGTTATACGTTTATCATAATGTGAAACCCGGGGATATATTGCGATGGAGGGAACGCTTACAGCTGTCTCTTCATGCATTTAATAAAATGACACTCTTTATAATCATTTTGTATTATCAATCCTGAGCGGATTGCGAGATGGTAAGCGGATTGCGAGATGGTATGCGACTATGCGAGATGGTATATCCTTCTTTCCCTGTGCGTGTTGTAACACATCTTGCCACAGGGTGGCGATATTGCACATTATATCATGGAGCGATTTTAGCAAGATTAGCCGATGCCCTGGTCAGTGTATAAATACGAAAGAAACTCCCCTCAACAATTGTTCCCCCCGTTCTATATTCACTTCAATGCACAATTGCACCGTGTACAAAAGGATTAGCTCGCTCGCTCAGCTGTGTACAAAGCATGTGGGCTCGCGAATAACACACACAAAACAACGATGACGAAACTATTGAACTAAGCTACTATTACACTCGTTGTCGTTACAGTGCGTTGTCAATTTCAAACTTACGGATCATATGGACCATTTGCGTGATAATAATAATTTATATTTATCCAAAACTGGACAGTTTTGCAACTCGTAAACTTTGAATTGTTTCGTAATATATATCTTGCTTTTTAAACTCTGTTTTATATTCGTCAAACAAAGTTGCGGCGGTAAATCGGTAGTCATTGCTCGGCGCCTTAACTTTAGCAACCGCATTGCTGACTTTCCCTTTTCTTTGATCTGGAGGACGACCACGGGGCGGGAGCGACTCGGGAATACCTTATTGTCCTCCGCAAAACGTATATCCTTCGATCCCGACGGTCGGGGAGTCGCCAAATTCTCGGGGTGAGGATATCTCGAGTGGGAGGCATTTGGGGGGTTGAAGCTTACCGTATTAATATAATAGATAACAATTTTATCATGGTAATACACAAGCCTACTTTCAGGATATTTGTATACAAACACATGCAAGCCAATTCACAGTATTTTCACAGATTTCCACTTCGCTGAGCCTATATCATGCATATCGATCACCTCTTTTGTGTGTAGTACTTGACCAGCGAACTCACGCTAGGTTGAATAGAAGCAAATACAATATTATGGTCAGCCAGATATCGATCGGTTCTTTTGTGCGCTCCCAATGTGGTTACTCTACCGGTCCGTAAAATAATCTTGTATATAGTTATTAAAGCTTTATATCAAATGGCGAGGTAAACGGGTTAAGAGGAAAATCCTGTACAAAATAAAGAAAAACATAAAATGTGCCGCCCCACCCCCCACTAATTTTTGTCACTGCCCCTAATCAGTCCGGGGCCCACACTACAGCATTGTCTTGTGCACATGTTCATTCCTGTACCTTGTTCACATGATTATTTTTTATTTCATCAACACTATATTATTTTAATATATATACATGTATATTTAATTATTACAAATTTTTATATTATAAGTAATACATTTTGTAATTATGATTTTAATACTCATTATTATGCATGATTTTATATTGACTGCATGAATAATATATTATGAATTCAATATTTTAACACTTTGTTATATAATGTTATACTAATGTATCATCATTTGTTTACTGCATGAAAAAAAAATGTGTTTATGACTTTTGAAATCAAAAAGTTTTTGTCATAATTTTATGCTAACTGCATGAAATGTACTTACACATATATATTTAATTTTACAATTGTATGCACATTTATTTTTCTGAGTTCATGTTTATGTTTATTATCATTTATTATTATACTTATTAATGATACTTATTATTATTATACTCATTATTATTATTATTAGTTATTTCCTCCCCTTTAACACGTCTGTTTTTGTGACTACAGAGGAAAATTCAGCAGGTAACATACTGTAAAAGTTTTATTTATCAACTTGACTTTTAGATGCCAGCTCTACTCTACTGTATATGTTTTGATATATAGTCATCTTCTTTAATTCTCGCTACATAGCCTAATTGGTAAAAATGCTCGGACGAGGCTATTTCATCCGAGTCTTGTGGTACTTCTAACCCTCATTCACTTCTGGTGTTGCAATAGTCCTAGCTAGATGTAGCAAATTTCTACTGAAAAGACAAAAAGCAAATAGTGTCTGTCAATTCGATCTCCAAAATTGTACATGATTGAACCAGCTGATTGTTATGGAAGGTATTGAGGAACACTTTGTATGAAAATGACAATTCCAAAATTGGAGTTGTTTTATTGATTCAATTTTGACAGAAACAAAGATTCCATTCAACGGAAATTGTGTTTAGATTCAGTATGAATTATAATGAAAATGCAGCCAGTTGAAAATGCTAGCCCATAATGTGATGTGTATGGGACTTAATACATTTTGTTTGATTGATTGGTGATTTTTTTTCTTCTAAATTTTCAACAAATTATAAAACATACAGTAAACAAGAAATTTTGAACAAAATTTCTTACTCATAGTGAGCCAAAAATAAACGTCATTGTACTTTTTCAATACCATAGAAACGATAAACTACGTGAAATACATTGAAATGTATGAACAAAATTTATTATTTTGAAGAACATGAATACACAATAATTGTATATTTTATAATACAGTTACTACGAAACTGTGGAGGTGCCATTCGTGGGAGCAGAGATTGTTTTGTGAATGGCCCTGGAATGGTTAACATTGAATAATTAAATAAGCTATTTAATGATTGTTATTGCTTATTTGTAGGGCTTTTACTGCTGATAGGCAGCAACTTATATGGTATGGAGCCCTTTTACCCATATGTGGGATTGTATGACTTGTTATTACTATACATTTTTTTCAGGGTATCTTCTAATTCAATGCTCATTCTATGCGTATTTGCCCAAAAAATTTGCCAAAAATCTTGTAAACTCTGTAAGTAGCTTGCATATTTACTCAAGTGGCAATGTGAATTTAAGCCATTCTTTTTGCCTGGGATCAGCTCTTCGTGTGTCGATGCTTATAATGCATTTGCAGTGTGTGCTTCGCTTCGTTTTTGCGCACACTAAGTTGGAGACTTCTTTGCAGAATTCCTGGCTACGCCATTGCTTTTTCTTTAAGAAGTAACAATTTGAATTAATGTCTGTCTTTCTAGTTCTCAACTCCCTGGGGAGCTTAAATACTAACCGGAGCTGCTCAGGGCACTACAGGTTAATTAACACCCGACCAAGTACCCATTTATATACCTGGGTAAAAGGCAGCAATGTGGATTACTAAATGTCTTGCTGAATGACACATGTGGTGTAACATCGACTTTATTTAGAATCAAGTATCTAGTCTTTGTCCAAATATTATCCTGGAGCATTTTATGTGATG
Organism: Echinarachnius parma; assembly: GCA_037951105.1. Classification (NCBI taxonomy): domain Eukaryota; kingdom Metazoa; phylum Echinodermata; class Echinoidea; order Clypeasteroida; family Echinarachniidae; genus Echinarachnius; species Echinarachnius parma. Next base: position 48,856 of record JBAMJV010006942.1, on the reverse strand, counting down.
GTACATAATCGCGAGCAACAACGATGAACCCTTTTCTTGCTGCCTACATACTATTTCTTGCTTATTTCCGGTTTGTTCTAGTTAGCCCTTTTCAATTTGAGGGAGTTTGATGATTTAAATGCTTTTAATATTCAAATATGATATACAAATATTTATATTGTAATTGTAAATGATGATTAAAATATAAATATTCACATCACAACAGTACCCTTGATATTACTTTCTTGCAACTTTTGATGAGTCAATATGTATTTTCCTACTTTGTAATGCATTTTTAAAATATTAAATTAGGTTTTTTCATGAATGTTAACCAATTCATGACTGATTAATTACGCTATAACATTTATTTTCCATAGTCCCAAGCCCGAGTATTTTTGGGACCAGTCCTGAATGGGTTAATAAAGATTTTAGGCAACTAATGTAATAAGGATTATATTTGTAATGCTTTGGGGATAAATATGTTATGTATTCTAACCTGTTACCAGTTATACCTTTCTTTCAGATCTTCCGTAATCTTTCTTATTCTATTCTGTTGCTGCATACATGTAAACTGTGCGAGTCATATATTTGGGCTTTCATGATGATATTTCTGTACTCTAAGTTCTCTTTGAATTTGATCTACATGTAATGTTCTGAAATTTGATCAAGCAGAGTACAGACTATGTGCCAATATATATCACAACTGCATTTATGTATTTCTCCTTTTCTACCCATCAGCTATTAATCAGCGTTTGATGATCTTTGCGCTATTTGTTTGTTTTGCTTCCTCTTTCTTAAGCAATCTGCTTCATTCTTGTATAATAAATCTATTTAAATATGTATAATGCGCTTTATCACATAAATCTCAAATCTCAATCGGCTTTAGCTGAGCTGCCATGATGAGGCGCTCAATTATATCATGGAACCAAGTACCCATTTAATATACCTGGGTTGAGAGCAGAAAATGTGAATAAAGTGTCTTGCTGAAGAGCACACATGCCGCAGTTGGGAATGGAACCCATGACCTTCGTATTGAAAGACAAAGGCCCGAACCAACACATGTACCACAACACTCCTATTTAGTGTAGTATAAAATGGTACTCAGATGAGTTCAGGTCCAAAGAGCTGGGCACATCAGTATGTCTCTTTAGATTTCACTATCAGTTAACCATTCAATATGTCAAAAATATTACGCATAGAAACTTAGAACAATTGGGCAAATACAGTATCTGTAGACATCTCTGTTTTGTACAGTTCAGCCAACAAGGCATATTTTGAACACATTTGTATTAGCTTGAATTTGTTCAAGTCGGTTAGTCAGAAATAAATGATCAAGGTCTGAATTGACTCATGCATGTAATTTATTCACGTAGTATTTTTGCTTGCTAGTAGTTTTCAATGATTTTTTCTTAGTTCATTTGGCCTCTGTTTTAATACAGGGAATTGCTTTTCCCAGTCAAGCAATAATTTTTCTGTGTAATTTCCAATTTACATGTTTATTATTTGATATTTTATGAAATTAGTCTGCTAATTTGAATTTTAAAATGTAAAAGCAGAGAGTAATGGATGTGATTTAATTGTTATTGCCATGGACAGTACGTGGATGTGTGTTTCCCTGCATCAACCATCTTACCCAACCCGTCTAATGCAGCCTACAATGTCCCCTACACGGTGAGTAAATTTTTTTCCCTGTGAATTTGCTAATAATATTTTTTTGAATCAACATAAAATGTTCTTGCGTACAACTGCATTCCATTAACAAACAAATTCAAAGATGTAGAATTGTTGGAAGATTATCATGCATGTCTGAGGATGTTGAGTGCGGTCCGAAAAATCAGCTATTTTGTGCGCACTACATGTTTACACAACGATGGGGGGCAATCTACAAAGTACGTACGCACTTTAGGGGGGGCTGATGCGTACGGTATGCGTACAGGGGGTTCCCACCGTTAGCGTACGCAAAAAAGCATACACAGTTTTTGTGTTGGTACCTGGGCTCATAATGTTCCACAACGTATAACAGGTTAACCTGTCCCTACTAGATTTTGCAATCCCCATATCTAGAGTGAATACTAGACCCATCAGGTTCCAGTTGGGTTGTACTCTTCCATTGAAACAGAGGAGATACACACCAAAAAAACAGTGTTTGAAAACTGCGCATGTACTGGAACTCATCTAAAAAATGTGCGTATGTGCGTACAGGGGGGGGGGGGGGGGGGTGGACCACCTGCGTACGGGGTGCGTACAGGGGAGGAGGGGGGGGGGGTAAATTTCGGACCAAAATGTGCGTACGTACTTTGTAGATGGCCCCTGAGCCAGTGTAGATTTTGTACAGAGCGCAAGGCATTCCCAAGATGTCATCCCACGCACATCAGTGCAGGAATGTCTGCATAATGAAAGAGATATTCAGAAAACCAAAACCTGCTTCATGTTACTAAATATTGGTAATTGTTACTGAGCACTGTTTACCACTGGACTTTATGAAACGGGGCCCTGATAACCTGATTCACAAATCCAAACCACACTCGATAGATAGATGGATATATTGGTATGGTAGCCTACAAAATTTGATTATTATAATATAAATTATGTATATCCTCTTTATTCACTTGATTGCCTTTTACTTCTCTACAGATCCTTGATGGTAACGAGGTGACGTCTTGGTTCTTTGTGCATAACTTCATAGAGGTAGAAGGCTTGTGCAAGGTAAGTGTTCCTATTCTTATATTAGGGATCTAGTGACCTTGTTGACATGTGCAAAGACTGAAGAAGGGTTAATAAAATGGTTGTATTTTTGTGATTTGATATGTCCACTGAGTAGTGATGTGTGAGAATACCATGGTAAATGGATGGTATGTGCCGGGGGGGGGGGGGGGGGGGGGCACTCATGTATAATGTTAGACGGGTATGTGCCGCTTAAAAGAACCCCGTTTTCACACCCGATTGCCACTCTAAAGATACCCGATTTTCAAAAATTGCTGCTCCATAGACCCCTCGGAATGACTTGGCTAGGTAGTTGAGTAGCGCCAAGTCCATTATTCTTCTTCTAGTCAGCTCCTTGGACCACCATTTGAGCCTTTTTGAGGGTTTCCGTAGGTCTTTGGTAGCTCCAAGTCTATGTATTTTGTAGTTTTAGTCTGCTCCTTAGACCCCTTAACTCCCGTTTCAGGGTTTTTGTAGCTCCAAAGACCCTATATTTTTTGCTTGTAGTCAGCTCTCAAGACCCCCATTTCAGAGTTCCGTGCGACACACCCCCGTCAAAAAATAATTATTTTAATATTTTAATTGAAATCAGTAATATTTGTTTTTATCAATGAGACTTGATATAAATTTTTGTTGGAAGTTTCAGATAATTGTATTTTGTTTTGTTTGTTAATATGTTTTATTCCAAGGCTACAAATGGCTCTCCATAATTGTTTAGTCCAATTAGAGTTAAGTTCTACTTAGGATCTTTGTGAAACACCCCCCTTGTCTCATAATTTGACTGATTTGCAGGTTTCTTATCCCTTATTTGCTTGTCGTTTTTGTCATATTTATGATTTCAACTCTGTGCCATAATTCTAACTTTAACAAATATTTAAAATTAGTTATTTTATTGCTTGTATGTTAATTTGTTTAGGAGTATAAGAACTTCACGGGGTGTCAGACGTGGGGTAACCTGTGTACAATGGCGCTCACACAGCCGACGCACCAGACGTGCCAGAACTACAGGACCTATTTAATGAACCAGTACCCAGCGAGGGCAAACGATAACCCAGACTGGTATGTATTAAGGGGTAATTTCACCCTAGAAGTTTGCCATTAAAGAAGAGAATACAAAAAAAAAACATAAGCGAAAATCTGAGCCGATCAACAACAAAGTTATGTCAGGTTGAACTTTAGCTCTGCTTTTGTAGCGAGCTGCAGCTTTTTTGATTTGTACATTAACACTTTAAAAAAATCTTAACAACAAACAATTTTTTGAGCGCAAACTTTTGATAATATTTGGCCCAGAGATATTCCTTTATGAATTCGTGACAACAAGCGGTGTTCTTTTTCTATGAAAATATTACACCATATTCAGAAGAATCTAACAATGATATGATTGAAGTCTTACATATCACTTTCTGAACAAATCTTATGAAGTTAATGGATCACTTTAACCTCTTATTAATATAAGAGATCACCTTTTTATGCCTACGCCAACGAAGTGGCCGGAGGCATTATGTTTTCGGGCTGTCCGTCCGTCCGTCCGTCCGTACGTACGTACGTTGTTCCTGCGATATCTCAAGAACCGGATGATGGATCAATTTCAAATTTGGTATGAGTGTACATATTGGGGTGACAAAGATCTGATTGGATTTTGGGCGTCATGAGGTCAAAGTTCAAGGTCACAGGACTCAATATATGTTTAAAAATGCCTCATTCTCGCGATATCTCAAGAACTGGTTGACGGATCAATTTCAAACTTGATTATGAGTTTACATAATGGGGTGGCAATTATCTGATTAGATTTTGGGGGTCATGAGGTCAAAGGTCAAGGTCACAACACTCGATATATGTGCAAAAATGCCTCGTTCTCGCGATATCTCAAGAACCTGTTGACGGATCAATTTCAAACTTGGTATGAGTGTACTTATTAGGGTGGCAATGATCTGAGTAGATTTGGGGGGTCATGAGGTTGAAGGTCAAGTTCACAGGACTCATTATATATGCACAAATCTTGTAAAATGGCAAACTCTCAAGAACTAAATGTCAGATTTCAATCAAACGTGGTACCTGAATGTTTCTTAGGGAGGCAATGTAGCCATCAAAGTTTGGGGTCATATGGTCATGGTCACAGGACTCAAAATATATGAAAAATAGCTTTTCATTGTAAATTCTCAAGGTCACAGCTCATGATACAAGCAAACATATCTTGTTATAGGTATATCTCAAGATCTGGTTGAAGGATTACCATCAAAATTGAATTTAGAGAATGAATTCAGTGCATGTTAATTTGGGCTTGATATTAAAATCGCGTGATAGCGGAGGCATAATTTTTGCAGTCGAAGATCCATCTAGTTATTTCTGTCCCTAACCCCAGGCCAAAAGACATGCCATGGTTGTACTATGATGAGGATCCTGCAGACATGGTCCTGACATCAAGAGATGTGGAGGCCATTTACACCTTCGACAGCTCGCTCCCGGTAAGTTTACCTGTCATGATTTTGTTTCCCTTCACACTATGTAAATTTCGATGTGATGACATCAGAATGTGCGCAAGACTGAAAAGTATAAAGTTGTTATTCTTCAGTGCTAACCGAGTAGCATTGATGATCATATCACGTGGTACATACAGGAGGTAGGGGGGGGGGGGAATCTGCACACCACCCCCCCTCCCTATTCACCCCATTAAAGGGGTAGTTCAGTTTTGGTAGAGAGGGCGCTGCACATCACAATTTTGTTGTGAGGTAATGAAAAGCTGAGTGTCGAATTTGAGAGAAGATGCAATTTTAATGGCAGAATAAACTTTATTTGGTCGAAATCGGTCCTCAAACGGCTGAAATATCAATAAATATATCTGATCTTATAATTTGTTGGGGCCCAAATAATTAGATGATTTTTTTCAAAAAATTGTTTTAAATGCAAACACTTTTGAAAAATTTTTCAAAAGCATTTTTATGCCTCCGCCAACGAAGTGGCCGGAGGCATTATGTTTTCGGGTTGTCCGTCCGTCCGTCCGTCCGTCCGTCCGTCCGTCCGTACGTCCGTCCGTACGTCCCGTTTTCGTTCTCGCGATATCTCAAGAACCAGTTGACGGATCAATTTCAAACTTGGTATGAGTGTACATATTGGGGTGACAATGATCTGATTAGATTTTAGGGGTCATGAGGTCAAAGGTCAAGGTCACAGGACTCAATATATATGCAAAAATGCCTCGTTCTCGCGATATCTCAAGAACTGGTTGACGGATCAAATTCAAACTTGGTATTAGTGTAGATATTGGGGTGGCAATGATCTGATTAGATTTTAGGGGTCATGAGGTCAAAGGTCAAGGTCACAGGACTCGATGTATGTGCAAAAATGCCTCGTTCTTGCGATATCTCAAGAACCGGTTGACGGATCAATTACATACTAGGTATGAGTGTACATATCGGGGTGCCACTGATCTGATTAGATTTGGGGGGTCATGAGGTCACAGGTCAAGGTCACATGACTCAATATGTATGCGAAAATGGCTTGTAATTGCAAAATTTCAAGAACTGAATGTCAGATTTCAATCAAACTCGGTACCTGTATCATAAAGAGTCAACGTAGCCATAAAATGTTGGGGTCATGAGGTTGAGGTCAAGGTCACGGGACTCATTATACATGCAAAAAAGCTTGTAATACCAAAATCTCAAGAACTAAATGTCAGATTTCAATCAAACTTGGTACCTGACTGTTTTTTAGGGAGCCATCAAAGATTGGGATCATATGGTCAAGGTCACAGGACTCAAAATATAAGAAAAATTAAATCAGTGCATGTTAATTTGGGCATATTAAAATCGCGTGATAGCGGAGGCATAATTTTCGATTGCGCGCAATCGAAGATCCATCTAGTTTAAATAGTTGTTAATGATCTCTCTATTTAATCATTATTTCAATAAAACATCACATGCATAATTTTGTATGAAAAATGGTTAAAACCAATGTCTTTTTAGAGAGCGCTTTCAGGTTTGGTCACTAAAGTTCAGCCTTACCAAAACTGTACTACTTGTACCTCTTTAACATGATCATATGACCCCTATATGATCATTTGTATACTTGGACGGCCTGAGCAGAATCGTAATAATGATAATAATAATGGACCAGCATTTATATTGCGCCATCAATCTAGAAATTATTTTCCGAGGTGCATTATACTGTACAGTATATTATGACCTTGGCTGTAGTCGAGCTGCCCTGCAGGTGCATCAAGCATGCCAGGAATAAACTCTTACCAGGTACCCATTTACTACCTCAAATGCAAAGCAAATTAAAAAGATATTGCATAGGAAAAAGGTCACTTATAGCCATTTTATGTGAGCCTCAAGAAGAATAAATGCTTGGTATTAAGAACATTTTTCTTCTCCTATCTTTGTTAACCTACAGAGTAGTAAGCTGCAGTTAATGGTTGCGCAGTACACGGCCAACGGAACCTTCCTCGGAGTAGATTCCACCACCGGAGGCAGGTTACAGGTGAGCTGTTTTTTTTCTTCTTTTTTTTATGGATGAAAAATTCAATAATTATCATAACAATTTAAAAAAGTACATATGAAGAATTCATACGGGGAAAAAACAATGTAACCATTTTTGTATCAAACTCTTCAGATAAATTTGCCATCATATATTAATACAACATAATTTCTTTTAAATGATACCCTACTGATTTTGTATCAAGACATATTTTTTCATTTGTTTTTAATAAGAATGTTGCAATTGTAAAAGTATGATGTTTTGCATAAATTCCACTTATAATGACTACTTTATTTATATATTTTTTTTATTGTTAGCTTTGCAAGGACACAGAGAAGAGGTTGGATGCTGCTTATAACTTTGCTACTACATACAAGAGCAGTGTAAGTCATTGGTTGAGAAGGAGAATGGCACTAAGTAGTTTTGTGTACTTTTGGGATAATTATGTTTAAAGTTTGAAAGCAATTTGTCGAAACCAATGTAGCTTCCTTTAATTTTTGTGGAAAGTTTCCAAAATAAGAGATGCTTTTTATCTGAACATTTTGAATCTTTTTTGTCTTTATAAACTGCAAAGTAAGTAATGGATTAATATCATAGTGAATAAATGTCTAAACGTGTTCTGTTATTCTGGCATTTCAAGAAACTTATGGACATACATTATATCAGAAGTTTGTATGATTTAAAGTTACTTCGTGTTATATAGTAATGTAAACAAATAGATCACAGATGTGTGAACATCAAATAAGAAATAGACAAGATACATTTGAAACTTGTATTTTCATTATCTGAGTTTTTCTGTGACATATAATTTCAAGATAAACCTGTTTAAACTTCGGAAGGATAGCAATGATTGTTATTTGAAAACAATTTACATGTATGAAAACAAATTTGAATACCAAGATTGTACTTGAGATTAATATTTTTAATAACAATTTTCCAACCATGCATTCATCCTATTTTTGTCAATTTATTCTGTAGTGCTCCATCTCAGCAGAGGATTTCTGGGACAAATTCGAGACCATATTTTTTGACATGTGTATCCTTTTATTTACATATAATATCATTTGTGTACATTATTAATTATTGTATTTATGTCATAATTATTACTTGCAGCTTTAAGTTTAGATCCTGTAAAGTTCTGAATTCAATTTAAGTTTAAAATTTGCTTGTATAAATTTTAGTACAAAGATTGCATCCGTATTAGACCACTTTCTCTGTCTCCCTTTGGTGGTCTCGATAGACAGGTTTGACTGTACTGCAATAAAGAATTATAATATGGTATTGGCAATATCCACATTGCTGCTCTCGGTCGAGTGTTAACGCCACGACCATATTACCCCTGTATTGTATAATCTTCATTGGCTACCTGTTCATTTACGCATATATTTTAAAATATTGTTGATAATGTTTAAATGTTCTATAGGCAATGCCCCTAGCTATTTAAGAAACTCGATTGTCCCGTATGCACCTACGAGAAGACTTGTTATACCAAAAGTGCTTTCAAGATCTTATGGTGAACGGACATTCTCATTTATTGGACCGTATTTATGGAACTCTCTGCCTAACTGGGTCAAGAACTCTCTCTCAATAGACTCATTTAAAGATAATCTAAAAAATCATCTCTTCAAACAACATTATCAGTCATAGCTCAACCACTCTCTATTTCTTTACTTCGTATTCTCTAATTTCCTTTTCTAAAGCGCTTAGAGGCTTGTTTGCATTAAAGGCCACCACCAGGCAAAGAACAACACATGTTTTGGTAATGTTTTGTGATATCAAATAGATACCCAAAATTTCGCAAAGGGTTGTGTAATTCATTAACAAAGCAATTAATTACCACCACTTACGGAACCACTATTATTTCGTACGGGCCAAACATTTGCGAGTGCGCCAATGCTATTCACGCGTACGTTTGGAGACAATAGAATCCCGGATGATTCGTTCGCTCTGGACAAAGTAGTCTCGTAGATGCAGACCCTTGAACGCGTGCTTTAGAATGATGCGTTTTCCAATTGTATTTGTTTTCTTCCTGGATACAAATTCGTGTGATCTTGTTGATGGAATGGACTACTAAAGATGTTACCTTTCATTTATAAGAATATTATTTTTGGGTGATGGTACCCTTTAAGCGCTATATAAATTTGTCATATTATTATTATTAGCTCCCTGAGCAGCTCGGGCTAGTATGCTCCCCAGGGCCCTGATGACCAAGAGTAATAATAATTCACAGCGCTTAGCAACCCTGTATTAAGTACAATATGAATGCAAGCTATTATCATTATTATTATATCAAAGGCCTTAATTATCAAGTGGAACAACTTTAATCTGGGCTAAAAAATTTTCAGTAAACTGGTTCAACCGTTTCACATCTGTCGGGTGCCACGGGAGATATTTGATTTGTGTATTTTTGTCATTAGCCAATCAATCCCTCTATTTCTGTTTGGGCATCGGGTCAAAGGGTCCCTTGACATTCCAGTCATAGTGTTACCAGTCACCAGCAATATAATGTCCTGGTGACCACTTATACTATGACTTGAATGTCACTAGAGACACTGTATAGTCTGGATGACTACTGTAAACGTCGTTATTTTCGCGTGATTAATATTTCGCGCTGAGTGACACAAAAACACATTCTCGGCTTTTTAATTTCGCGGCCAAGAATCGCGCATTTATATTCGCGGGTATTAAATTTAATATTCGCGGACGCTGACTTCAGCGCGAAAATTAACGCACCGCGAACATTACCACATTTACAGTATACAGAGGGGTTTGGAATGGTAGTGAAGACAAAGGAGATAGTCAAATTTCACATGTGCGACATGATTTATTTACATTTACTGGTCTTTTTAACCTAGACTAAATTTGTGCCAATGGTGAAAATGCAGGCCAAATTGTTTGTAATACATGTCTTAACCCTTTGACCACGGGAACCGAGTGGGTTGAGTACAAAGTCTATGGGGATTTCATACTCGAAGGGAACAGGTTAAAATCCTTGACTAAAACTATTGGATCAGACCTGCTGTATGAAGATCAGAGCGGTAACAACGTGCTCTACCCAGTCCCGGTGCTGGTTTCCAACTACGGCTCTGAGAATCAAGGTCAGTGCAATACAATAACATGCTAGAGCTATTAAGATGACGATGATGATAATGATGATGATGATGGTGATGGTGATGATGATGATGATGGTGATGGTGATAGTGATGATGATTATGATGGTGATGGTGATGGTGATGGTGGTGGTGGTGATGAGGATGATGGTCATCATGGTGATATTGATCTTTATGAACTGCAATTACATGGGAGGAACAAACAATGTTCTTAATTGCTATTCTTAAACTAAGTGACAGATACATTATGAGTTTCAGTGTAATAAAATCTTCATCTCAATTCGTACAAATCTGAAAGAAAATTTACTATGTTTTGTTGTTGTTTTTGTGGCCAATACATTTCATTGCTTGGCTACCAAAACCTGGTGATGATTTATTTTACTTTCCCTAAACGGGCCAATAGAGGTGAAAGTTAGTGTAGAGCCCTGTCTTTATAGCAACATTTGGCCAAAGTACCTTGCTTCTTTAAAATGTGATATTTCCCTTCATTCCATGACACGTTCAGGCAGTGACCAGACGCAGTGGCAGCTGATTCGTCGGTTCTTCCTGGTGGACAACATGAGTGGGAAGGTCACAGCCACTGATCCAGCCAGCGCCATTCGATACGCCTCCAACTTCAAGCTAGAGTAAGTTTGTTTTTGTTTTGGTATTCCGTTCCTTCGATATCTCGCCATCCACATTTCATCCTTTTATCCCCATTTACCATACATCTGTTACACCCAATCTCCATTTCCTCATACCTTGAATAGTTTCAGCATAATTTTATTTTGGTATGAAATGTTGTATAATAGATATAATAAAAGATTCACTATCTCTCTATGTGAATTCTGGCCTCTCCTCAGGCAGACTTGCTCTGAGCTAGCTCTTTTGGTTCGCGAGCTGTCTGAGCTAACAAAAATAGGCGTAGCTTGGTTTGCAATTGTCGTCACATCTTAGCGCAGACGGTACAAAATCTATGATTCTAGTAATAAAACGGCAGCCACCATACCCTATGTAATGAATGGGAATAGATCGTACTACAGGCGACTTTGAATAATGCCCCTACCACAGGGCAAGTGTTGAAAATATTAGCATGACATTTTTTCAAAAATGCGTAGAGGACATAATCAAAAGTTACTTGAAGGTGGGGAATCTTTACTTTTAACCCCTTGACTATGGGAACCGGGTGGTCTGTGTGCAGAGTCTATGGGGATTTCAGAATCTGGAAGGGAACAGGTTAAAAACAATTTTCCCCTTTGTTTTTTCAGGATAAATCTACGTGAAGGGGCCTCTGCAGGCATGATCTACCCCCCGCTCCTCCGGCTGACATACTCCGAGCTGTCAAGAGAAGACTATACTGAAGGCAAGACAGCTAGGGTGAGTGCAATTATGCAATATCCCTCATTACCTTTAGACATACATTTAGATCATTTCTATTCTCTAGATCGCTCAGAGTACATTGTTATGTTAGGTTAGGTTGATAAAATGCGTACTTCTGTGATCCGATATCAAATTCCAAATGGCAGAGTAAAGAGCAAAAGTACAAAGTGCTATTTGCCATCAATTTCTTATACTAAAAACAACCTTTTGTTAGCATTGACATCCCCTTTGATGCATGTGTTGCAGCATGTACTGTACATTGTACTTCATAAATTGTATTTCTCTTACAAAGAGTAGATGAGGCGATACAATACTATCTAGCCAATTAGCCCTCAATATTATAGAATGAAGAAGGGAAATAACGCTCAGTGCTACCAGATGACTATTTTCACTGATAAGAGTAGATTTGCGGACTCTCACTATTTTATAAACCAGAGAAACTTGCCATGGGATGAACTTAAACTTTGTTTAATAGTTATACAATAACCTCTAAATATTTATTCATTCATAGGTATCCTTTGAGGTGACCTACTCCCAGGACCAGTCCAGTGCGTTCGAGTCCATGTCCATCTCCCTCGGAATCTTCTGTGCCGCGTTCCTACTCTTTGCTATGGCCAAGACCAACGCCTGGCGTCGCAGATCTGGTCTCATTGTCATCGATCCTGCAGTAAGTCATTAACAATACAAGTTGTTTTGATTTTGTATGACTACATTCTCTATTCAGACCAAAGGTGTAGGTAGTATTTGGGGGATTTTTGCTATGGCCAAGACTAATGCATGGGGACTGAGAGCTGGATCTTATTTCCATCTAGTAAATTGTTAAAGCATTCCCTTCGAGATTCAGAAAATCCCCAAGGACTTTGTTCATAACCCACCAGATTCCGGTAGGCAAGAGGTTAACCTGTTCCCTTTGAGATTCATAAATCCCTATAGAGTACCGAAGTGTGACGTCAGAGCTATTCATTGCCATGGGTAATGGTTCTAAACAATGTCAGGCAAGCAATGAATTGGAGATTTAGCGGTTGCTAAGAAGGCAATCGTCCGGCTCCGACCCACTACAAAATGCCAGTATGAAAGGACAAGTTGTTTTGAACCATTACTATGCCATAACAAAAGCATGTGACGTCACTACTTCGGTACTCTATAGACTTTGTACATAGCCCACTAGATTCCAGTAGCAATGGGTTTACCCATCCCCTTTGAGATTCAGAAATCCCCAAAGACTTTGTACATATCCTGAAAGGTTCCTGTAGGCAAGGGGTTAAAACTGTCTATAAAGACCACCCAAGTGAGACATAAAAGGTGGTCTTTATCAGCAGGTGGTCTCAATTAGACAGGATCATTTACAAGTAAACTGCATTTGAAGGAGTCAAGATCAGTGGTCTCTACATGTATAGCCAGGTGGTCTTTATTATACAGGTGGTTGCTAGACCAGGTTTGACTGTAATTTTATTTTCATAATGTTTTTACTTTATCTTTGCAGTCGATGTTCAAGTTCATCCTGTTCTCGTGCGGTCTGATCGCCGATGCCTTCATCATCGTCACTGTGGGTGTCTCCCTCTATTGGCTCCTCTTCTTCAAGGTATTTTTTTATTAATATTATCATTGATATTATTATTAATATTATCATTGATATTATTATTATTATCATAAATATTACTTTTAATTTTGATAATATTACCATTATTATTTATTATTATTATTATTATTATAGTAATTATTCATATTTATGTGAATATTAATATTATGGTCATCATGATTATAATTGGTGTTATTTATACACCTATATACTTGTATTATTCCTTGCATACAGCGCCAAGACCGAGTGTACCTCTTACTCCCAACCAACAGCCAGGCTGGTCCTTTCTTATGAGAGAAACAGTTAGCCACTGCATTGTATGATTATTATATACTTTCCTATTAATATCCTTGTATTATTTTCTTGTGATACAGCGCCAAGACCGTGTGTACCTGCTACTCCCGACCAACAGCCAGGCCGGTCCCTTCAAGTCCTATGTCATTGTTGCTTTTGTCATGAAGGTGAGTTTATACATATATCAGGGGTGTGAGATCTCCGATTTTCGACGGAATTCCAATTTTTTTCCTCAAACAGCAATCTTCATTTTCCGCTTATTTTTAATTTCTAATTTCCGATTATTTTTAATTTCCGATTATTTTGAGTATTAGCACTCAATGGTTTAGCATATTTTGATGACATATCGAGTGCTACAGTGTACAACGTTCCAATTTCGTATTTAGCTCATGCTAGATTGCACCAGAGAGCATCTAGAACCCCAGGTCCCTAGGCGGGCCCTGAACCCCGGCCTAAGGTAAAGGACTTCGCGCACACCGTAGTGTGCACTTCGCGCACACTTTTCATTTCAGATTTTTTCAGATTTTTTTTTTTTTTAATCTTGCTCTCACACCCCTGATATATATGGGAGTGTCATGGTGTATTGGTTCAGGCCACCTTTTTTTTCAATACAAATGTTGTAGGTTCAATTTCCAATCGTGACAAGTGTGTCCTTCAGCAAGACGCTTTATCCACATTTGCTGCTCTCAACCCAGGTGTAGTGAATGGGTACTTGGCAATAATTTATTCCTGTTTGGCGCCCCATCCTTGCTGAAAGGCCAAGATTTCGGTGATAATGTGCTGTATACAAATGGACTATTATTGATATAAACATTATAGGAAACTACCCTTGAAGATGAAATTAAATTTTCTGTTGATTTGTGAGAATGAAGAAAAAATGGAAAAGTAGATGAGAAATTATAATATTTTAGTGCATAGTACATTGGATAAAATTGGTTAGAAACATCTTCACTCAAACTCATTAAATCTTCATAAATTACAAAGGTTATGGTGTTTTGAGATTGCAACTTATCTTGTTTTTGCTACAACAAGCAGACTGAATTTTAGAGACATTTTGACAACAAGACAAGCCATTTCAACGATTCACTGATTTATTATTTTTTTCGCAGTTATTTGACGTTTTCCACATGCTGATGGTTCAGTGTCGCTCGGAGATCTTCCTCATCGATTGGGAGAGGTCTCGGGGTCGTGTCGTCCAGGCCAGCTCCAACCCTAACGCAAAGGCACCCGTCGCTCCAATCAGTGCTTGGAGAACAATCTTTGTGGCTAATGAGTGGAATGAATTACAGGTAAAAAATGAGTGGAAGAAATGTTCGTTGTGGTGGTGGTGTTGGTGGTGGTAATGTTAGCGATGATGATGACGGTGACGACGACGATGATGATGATGGTAATTGTGATGATGATGATAATTGTGATGATGATGATAATATGGTGATGATGGTAGTAATGATGATGATGATGGTAACGATGTTGGTGGTAATGATAATGATGATGGTAGTGGTGGTGATGCTGGAGATGATAATGATGATGATTGTGATAAACAACATTGATAAATCATGCTGAATGATTTTATTGGTCTTGAGATGACAGAATCGCTGCTAATATTTAGCCCCAGAAAAATGATTTTCTTCAATTTCAATTTTAATTTCAATGTTACAAACAGGAATTGAGGAGAGCTAATCCCCTGTTGCAGGTCATGACTGTGCTCTTCTTCTTGGAGGTATGTTTACTGATTTAGATTTAGAACTAGTGAAATTATAGTCCATTTTTAATAGGCTAGTCCATATTCTAAAATAAGCCCTTTTTTGGGGCGTAAATTTCATTCTTTATGCTTGTGCCAAATGCATCAACACTTGATGTTGTGAGAAATAATTTGAACGATACTAACTATATTTATAGTTGTTGTAGAAGAAATAAGAAGATCTCTACAAATAATGGGCTCAATTATTTTAAAATGTGCACCCAATGCAAGATGGATATCATACCTTTTTTTATGTCATATTTGACAACATACATGTATTGATCTATTGTGGTATGATCCCAATTCTAAAAACATATGAATGAACCATGTTCACACACATCAGGTTGTTTGTCTACAGAACCTGACTACCACGGATCCAAGGAGCAGTGTGAACCCAGTATAAACACAACATAAGATACAGACATTAGGATTGTTCTATTAATGCACCTTGTTCACACACATCAGGTTGTTGGTCTAGAGAACCTAACTACCACAGATCCAAGAAGCAGTGTGAACCCAGTTTGAACATGACATAAAATACAAAAATCTATGTATTGTTCTCGCAATGTACCTTGTTCACACACAACAGGTTGTTGGTCTAAAGAACCTGACTACCAAAGATTCAAGAAGCAGTATGAACCCAGTATGAACGTGTCATGACAGACAAACAGATGTATTGTTCTATCACTGTACCTTGTTCATACATGACAGGTTGTTGGTCTAAAGAACCTAACTACCACATATCCAAGAAGCAGTGTGAACCCAGTTTGAACATGACATAAAATACAAAAATCTATGTATTGTTCTCGCAATGTACCTTGTTCACACACAACAGGTTGTTGGTCTAAAGAACCTGACTATCAAAGATTCAAGAAGCAGTATGAACCCAGTATGAACGTGTCATGACAGACAAACAGATGTATTGTTATCTATCACTGTACCTTGTTCATACATGACAGGTTGTTGGTCTAAAGAACCTAACTACCACAGATCCAAGAAGCAGTGTGAACCCAGTTTGAACATGACATAAAATACAAAAATCTATGTATTGTTCTCGCAATGTACCTTGTTCACACACAACAGCTTGTTGGTCTAAAGAACCTGACTACCAAAGATTCAAGAAGCAGTATGAACCCAGTATGAACGTGTCATGACAGACACACAGATGTATTGTTCTATCACTGTACCTTGTTCATACATGACAGGTTGTTGGTCTAAAGAACCTAACCACCACAGATCCAAGAAGCAGTGTGAACCCAGTTTGAACATGACATAAAATACAAAAATCTATGTAATGTTCTATCAATGTACCTTGTTCACACACATCAGGTTGTTGGTCTAGAGAACCTAACTATCACAGATCCAAGAAGCAGTATGAACCCATAATGAACTTATCATAAGATACAAACATATATGTATTGTTCTACTAATTTACCTTGTTCACACACATCAGGTTGTTGGTCTAAAAGAACCTGACTACCACATATCCAAGAAGCAGTGTGAACCCAGTATGAAAAAGTCTTATGATACAAACATAATAGCTGTTCAGTTAACAAACCTTGTTCACAACCTTGTTCACACACGTCAGGTTGTTGGTCTAAAGAACCTGACTACCACGGATCCAAGGAGCAGTGTGAACCCTGCCTCTGATGAGTATATTGGGGAGTTCACGTATGTGCTGAGGTTTGGTATGGCCGCCGGTCTCTACATCTTGATCGGACTTACACAGGTGAGGGGCTCCTTTTGATTGTTACATGTAATTTAATTAATTGTCATTAACAAAAAAACGTGTGCTATTTCATAAAGCAACAAATCATTTTTTCCCGAAACTACAGATGAGTTAAAATTATTGTTTCACTTTATCAGGGATAAAAGGCAAATATTTCAGTTTTTGATTGAGAAATTATTTTTTTTTTATTTAAATTTAGTAATCCAAAAGAATTAACCTAGATATGTTACTAATTGTTCTGTGCTCACTTTCAATTCCACATAATCATACTGAACCGTACTTAAACAAAAACAATTACAAAAAACACACAGAGAAATTCAACAAGTACACTGAAAGTCTGATAATATCAAATCCCTGTTGTCCTCCAAAAATATCTTTCCATGGCAAGCCAATTGGACAATATTGGCCATAGATTGCCATCACAATTTGAAGAATGAACATGCAAAGCGCACATTTATTTGTTTACATGACATTTTGTTTTTATATTTTGTTCCCGACACAGTGGCTATTCTTCACTCTGATCTACGAGAGGTTTGTGGAGGATGCCCTCAGGAACTTTGTGGATCTCTGCTCCATGGCAAATGTAAGATATTAATCCGTTCAGGACCAATTGATTTTTACTACTACTAATAATAATATGAACATTTATATAGCGCAGCTACTATAGATATATACTCTACTGCGCTTATATAATTATTTAAACATAACTATAACATGTTTTCTCCATAGACCCTTAAACCGAAAACTCATTGAAAATCCTATAATATGCATATTGTACCTCTTCTGAAAGCTGAGAACATACTGAGCATGAAAAGGTTAATTTTGAAGCCCTAACACCGCCCAGAAAACAATTAAAAGCAAATTTAAACTCTTATTCTGAACCCCGATTTTCGCCGTTTGACGGCGATTTGATGCAGAGAAATTTGATGACGTCACAGGTTGACTATGCCCAAACCACCCCGCGTACGGCGGCCGCGGACGGTAGAGCGGTAGTACCATGGTACCCTTTGCCTCCCCCAACGATCCCCCAGTCCAGCTCGCGCGAGTTATGCTGCCCTGCTCAATCGATAGAACGCCGTCCTTGTCAATGTCATTTTTCTTGTTAGATTCGACCTGATATCTGCAAAATCGGAGAATGGTGGAAATGTCTGAAGGAAGTGAAGATTTCAGGCATGGTTTTGAGGTGGAAATCGCGAGTTCGCCAGTATCGACAAAGTTGAATTTGATTCGCAAAGTCGGGAAAAGGTGCATGGCGTATGGTAGATCGACAAAACTATCACTTTCATGGCCTCTTTGACTTTGACATTATATTGTATTTTTCTCTGTCGGCATTCTAAGCCGACAGTGAAAAATAACAATAATAATGTCGAAGAGGCCATGAAAGTGATAGATTTGTCGATCTGGCGTATGGCTGCGGCAATTGTATAGCGAATTGCACCATGTCCATGCACTAGTTTGCCGGGAAAAATGCTGGGGGAAAGGGCGCATTGAAACCCGCACTCCGGTGTCGGCACGCTACCCCGCTAGCTGGCTGTGCCGCGCTCGTGAAGAGTACCCTACGAAACACAAATGTAAGGTACCCAAAATCAACTAAATCTTCAAAAGTTGCTCAAATAATGGTCATGATTTCAAAGTAGTTATCTTTTTTTACCTGTTTTGTGTAACTACTTTGAAATCATAACCATTATTTGAGCAATGGTCGAAGATTTAGTTGTTTTTGGGTAACGTTACATTAATTTGTTTCGTATGGTACAAGCTTCACGAGCGCGTCACGGGCAGCGTAGCGTGCCGACACCGGAGTGCGGGTACAATATAGTGAACTAGCGCCAAAAGTCTCCCAAATCCCCGTTATCATTGTCGCTGTCTGATGAATCATTCCTGTCCTCTTCTTCATCTTCTTCGGAAAAATCCATTGCGAAACTCAGTTCGAGAGTATTTTCCTCCATTTTCCTCGAAATAAAACTGTCGAGCTCGGTCGTACGTTATCAAAAAGCAATATACACAACACATGCAGTACATACAATGCACGCGAGTCGCTTTGCTTGATCAGCTGATCGGCCGGGCCCATTCAACCGGTGACGTCACGATTTTCAGGCCGATTGTTGAGCGAATTTCAGTCAACGAGACAGCTCTCTTTTGCCCCATTTTCGAAGACTTTTTAAGTCAAATTTCAACATCTATATCGCGGATTAAGTTAATATCCTTAGAAAAAGTAACATTTCCTTCACAAACATACCAAATTTTGCCAATTTGAAAGTCAACGATGGTTCGGTTTAACCAAGTTTTTTTTCTCGCAGGAATAGCCCTGAATTGGTTTACATATATCTGATCCAATTAACTTTGTCAAATTCAACCGAAATCACTTGGATTTTTATATTCCTCTTTTAACTTGCTGTTTGGCTTATGGTACCAGATGAATGAAAATATGGGAGTATTTAGGATTGTATGGTAAGCATTCCGAAAGGCTGTTTCAATTCTAATCAAAGTCAATAGGCTGTAAGTAATACAATATAAATGGTTTCTGCATTGATGGTCGCTCTGTGCATAGCTTTGCTGACACAGATAAAAAAAAGAGATTCAAAATGTATAATGATATTAATATCAGTGACTATAATTCTAAATCTAGGAGAGGTGAGAGTATACATTTCAAGTTGGGGACATTAAAGTTCTCTTTCCCATACAGATCAGTGTGCTTGTGCCGACTCAAAATAACCATGGTTTCTACATTCATGGGCGCTCCGTGCACGGCTTTGCCGACACCAATATGAAAGAAATGAAAGTGTATGTGATCCACTGATTAATATCAGTGACTATAATTCTACATCTAGAAGAAGAGGTGAAATTCATAATCAGGGACATTTTAATTCTCTTTCTCATACAGATAAGCGTGTTTGTGCCGACTCAAAATAACTATGGTTTCTTTATTCATGGCCGCTCTGTGCACGGCTTTGCCGACACTAATATGTAATAGATTAAAGAGATTAAATGGTATGAAGTGGTAAACATCAACATTGTAACTCTCTCCCCATACAGATCAGTGTGTTTGTGCTGACTCAGAATAACTATGGTTTCTACATCCATGGCCGCTCTGTGCATGGCTTTGCTGACACTAACATGAAGGAGATCAAGAACCAGCTCAAGAGAGAAGAGGTAACCTTTTTGTCAAAATAGTTTTATTTTAATAGTAAATATATAATCCATTGCGGATATAGTATCGGAAATAATATCGCTAATGATATTCGCTTGTCTCGCAATGTAAAACTAGGAATCTAAACGATCACGACGTTTCGTATGCTACTGCAATACTTTGTCAAATGATAATATCGAATGTAGACACTCGGCTTTTTATGCTCTACCGTGGCTCCCAACATCACAATCTCGCATGAGCGATTGCGTTCCTGATAGGTCAACAACGGAACCCGCTGATTGGCCGGTGCACACGGGCAAACAACCAATCAACGGAACACTGGATCGGCCCGCCTAACGAAACAGCGTACGGTACGTCGCCACGACACTACCCCGAACAACCGGCCCACAACGGTTGATGCCAAACCCACGGCAGAACCCCCCTAGCCACCTTCTCGCTACAACGCTCATATCTACGTATCAATTTGAGGGCAGGGTGCCCGTATGTTCAATCAATAATAGTAAATATATAATCCATTGCGGATATAGTATCTGCCGTGGGTTTGGCATCAACCGTTGTGGGCCGGTTGTTCGGGGTAGTGTCGTGGCGACGTACCGTACGCTGTTTCGTTAGGCGGGCCGATCCAGTGTTCCGTTGATTGGTTGTTTGCCCGTGTGCACCGGCCAATCAGCGGGTTCCGTTGTTGACCTATCAGGAACGCAATCGCTCATGCGAGATTGTGATGTTGGGAGCCACGGTAGAGCATAAAAAGCCGAGTGTCTACATTCGATATTATCATTTGACAAAGTATTGCAGTAGCATACGAAACGTCGTGATCGTTTAGATTCCTAGTTTTACATTGCGAGACAAGCGAATATCATTAGCGATATTATTTCCGATACTATATCCGCAATGGATTATATATTTACTATTATTGATTGAACATACGGGCACCCTGCCCTCAAATTGATACGTAGATATGAGCGTTGTAGCGAGAAGGTGGCTAGGGGGGTTCTGCCGTGGGTTTGGCATCAACCGTTGTGGGCCGGTTGTTCGGGGTAGTGTCGTGGCGACGTACCGTACGCTGTTTCGTTAGGCGGGCCGATCCAGTGTTCCGTTGATTGGTTGTTTGCCCGTGTGCACCGGCCAATCAGCGGGTTCCGTTGTTGACCTATCAGGAACGCAATCGCTCATGCGAGATTGTGATGTTGGGAGCCACGGTAGAGCATAAAAAGCCGAGTGTCTACATTCGATATTATCATTTGACAAAGTATTGCAGTAGCATACGAAACGTCGTGATCGTTTAGATTCCTAGTTTTACATTGCGAGACAAGCGAATATCATTAGCGATATTATTTCCGATACTATATCCGCAATGGATTATATATTTACTATTATTGATTGAACATACGGGCACCCTGCCCTCAAATTGATACGTAGATATGAGCGTTGTAGCGAGAAGGTGGCTAGGGGGGTTCTGCCGTGGGTTTGGCATCAACCGTTGTGGGCCGGTTGTTCGGGGTAGTGTCGTGGCGACGTACCGTACGCTGTTTCGTTAGGCGGGCCGATCCAGTGTTCCGTTGATTGGTTGTTTGCCCGTGTGCACCGGCCAATCAGCGGGTTCCGTTGTTGACCTATCAGGAACGCAATCGCTCATGCGAGATTGTGATGTTGGGAGCCACGGTAGAGCATAAAAAGCCGAGTGTCTACATTCGATATTATCATTTGACAAAGTATTGCAGTAGCATACGAAACGTCGTGATCGTTTAGATTCCTAGTTTTACATTGCGAGACAAGCGAATATCATTAGCGATATTATTTCCGATAGTTTTATTTTGTTTGTTACGGTTAGTAAAAGTTAATTATAATTCCATAAGGTTAATTATAGTAAGTTGTAGTTTGTTATAACTTCTAATAGTTAGTTAGCTAGTTATAGTTATAGATAGTCACAATCATTTAATGTTAGTCATACATGTATTAAAATATTAATAAAAATATTTAAAAATATTGTTTTTTATCATTTAACATTATTATCAACAGTAAGAACTATCTTTAACATTGAGATAGTGAATAACATTTTTTATATAAATGATAATATCAAAACAAATCATTGTTAAATCAGCCATCTTAGCGCCAAACTAAATTTCAAGAATGCACTTAACTATGTTCTTTAGGCAGGTTTGCTTGAATAGCATATTCCCCCTCCCCATCCCCCATTGATCTACAATAAATATAATTGAAATTCATCTTAGTATTGTTTGAGAATCAATACAATTCATTTAAACATGATATGTTGTATGCATTAAAGGGTACCACCACCCAAATCTAATATTCTTATTATAGAAAGGTAACATCTTTAGTATTCCATTCCATCAACAACTTCACAAAAATAGGTTTTCAGAAAAAAATATATAATTGGAAAACGCAACACCATTCTAAAGCATGCGTTCATGCAGTCTGAATTGAGTAGACTACTGCGTATGCAGCAAGTGAATCGCTGGGATTACATTGCCTGCAAACGTACGCGTGAATAGCATTGGCGCACTCGCAAACCAGGAACCAGGAAATAGTAGTAGTTCCGTAAGTGATGGAAATTAATTGCTTTGTTTATGAATTACACAACCCTTTGTAAAATGTTGGGTATCTATTTGATATCACAAAACAGTACCAAAACATATAGTAATGTGTTGTTGTTTGCCCGGTGGTCCCCTTTAAGGAATAAATCAATAGATATAATTCCATGACTATTATGACTCAAAGTCGACTTAATAAATTATTTTACAGTTGAGCAAAAAATAATTGTGTTCGTTATAAGTGAAATCATATTTATCCTGTCCTCTCTCTGGCCTGCAGGATAGCTAAATTCCAGAGCGGGGTCTGGAGGCCAACATGGACCAGCAGACGTTTGAAATCCTCTCATATACTTCTCCCAACCTCATTTTGCAATTCCCCAGAGTAAATACAGGATCCACCAGGTTCCAGTTGGTAATGGGTTAATTTTCCTTATAAATTATGGTATCACTTGTAAAATATAACATTATGACATTATGACATTAGTGAACAAAAAAAATGTTACATCTTGTTTACTTTGACCTTCTTTCCCCGGCCTGCAGGATAGCTCGATTCCAGAGAGAGGTCTTGAGCCAAACACTGACCAGCAGACCTTTGAAATTCTCCTCTCATCTACCTTCAGGGAGCGGTACAACGCCATCGTTATGCCCCTGGTTAGTCTAATCGACAAGATCCACACAAAAAATGCAATAATTATGCCGCAACAAATGTTATCAGCTTAATTGTTTTAGCTTGACGTTTCAAACATCTTTGTTGTTCTTCATCAGAAGTTACTCTGAGTCTGACCGCTAGATGGCGCAGTCCTTTGAAAATTATATGTTCACATGAATCCTAATGCATTAGGTTTATAATCAAGCCCAATAATGTTTTTTATAAATTGTACTTAATATAAAAAATTACTCTGCTGTTCATGCGTGTCCTGAATCTTACAAATGTTGAAATTATGCTGGTTCTTAACTTTGGAAAGTCTTTATCTGTTGCAGTATTTAAACCAAGTTATAACCCTATTTCTTTGGTACATCATTTATTAAACATTGTTTGTTTTTATATGTTCAATTTTATTTAGATAATGAGTAGTAGTTTATATAGATAAAGTAACTTTGCAATAAAAGCAAAGGTTATTATGTGTAGTAGTAGAAGTACATCTGATTTGTCCTTGTTAGATACTTTTTCATACTGACTCTTCGTTTTGTTAAGTTGTGAAAAGCACCGCCAAAACATAATTTGACTCAATGTATTTACATTTAAAATGTATTATCTAGATACATAATGATTTTATTTTGTTCTCCTTTTTTTTTTTTACAGAGAGCACCTGGTGCTGCAAGGGGTAAGTTTGATTTTATATCCTAGCTTCTTAACTTGTTTAAGATTTTGATGTTTAGTATAACACGCATTCTCAAAAGCCTGAGTATTTTCGGGACTATTGGGATGTTTTTGTGTGTTATTATTATAATCATAATCATCGTCGTTGTCGTCATCATCATCATCACCATCATCACCATCGTCACCATCATCATCACCACCATCACCATCACTACCATCATCACTGTCATCATCATCATCATCATCATCATCACCATCATCACCATCATCACCATCACCATCATCACCATCCTCACCATCATCATTCTAATCATCATCATCATCATCATCATCACCATCATCACCATCATCACCATCACCATCATCATCATCATCATCATCATCACCATCACCACCATCCTCACCATCATCACCTCCATCACCTCCAGCACCATCATCACCATCATCACCATCATCACCATCTTCGCCATCATCGTCATTACCATCATCACCATCATCATCATCAGACACCATCATCATCATCACCATCATCACCATCCTCGTCATCATCATCACCAGCACCATCATCACCATCTTCACCATCGTCGTTGTCATCATCACCATGTATTTATGATATTTTTATTTTCTTATGTGTATATCAGGAGCTGGGGCAGGGAATGATGATGATAAGATCAGTGAGGCATACGTCTCCCTCAACAAGTTCCTGTCGACATTTATCAATCATGTAAGTAGAAATTACGTCAACTGAATTTAATTCTTTATGACCACAGTACAGTCAAACCTGTCTTAGCGGCCACCTGTCTATAGCAGCCAACCTGCCTAACGTGGCTACAATAAGTGTCCAATCTGATGAGAAATACAGTTTTATGGAACCTGTCTATAGAGGTTACCTGTCTACGGTGGCTACTTTTCTTGTTTTCCTTAGTTGGTCACTATACACAGCAGTTGATACACAGGTTTGGTTGTACAATATAATGGAACCTGTCAATAGAGGTCACCTGTCTACAGTGGCCACTTTTCTTGTTCCTTATGTGGTCACTGTACACAGGTTCGACTAATTTTGTTTTTAACCCATTTCTGACAGTTTACATATGGTACAACATGCATTTTACACTACAGCCAAAGTATTGGGCAAGGTCCTGAATTTATTCAGGCATTTAATTAAAATGGGGGGAAAAATTGAGCCTTTCATGCCTCGAAAAACGAAAGTGGCCGGAGGCATTATTGTGTTTTGCATTTAACTATTTGTTTTATTCATTCTATTTGTTTGGGGAAGGGTGGTGTTTACAATGGCACTATTATATAATTGTATCCCCCGAACCACCTTCGGGGGATACTATGGATTTGGCCTCGTCGCGCCGCCGCGTCCGCCGCGTCCGCCGCAGAGATTTTCTTGTGAACGCTCTACAGGTCCGAGTTCTTGTCCGATCATTTTCTAATTTGGTATGAAGGTGTATTAAGGAAAGAGGATGAAGCCTATTGATTTTGGTGTGGGGCGGAGTCCTGGTTGCCATGGTAACCATGATATAAAGAAATAGTTAAGATTACCTTGTGAACGCTCTACAGGTCCGAGTTCTTGTCCGATCATTTTTTAATTTGGTATGAAGGTGTATTAAGGAAAGAGGATGAAGCCTATTGATTTTGGTGTGGGGCGGAGTCCTGGTTGCCATGGTAACCATGATATAAAGAAATAGTTAAGATTACCTTGTGAACGCTCTACAGGTCCGAGTTCTTGTCCGATCATTTTCTAATTTGGTATGAAGGTGTCTTAAGGAAAGAGGATGAAGCCTATTGATTTTGGTGTGGGGCGGAGTCCTGGTTGCCATGGTAACCATGATATAAAGAAATAGTTAAGATTACCTTGTGAACGCTCTACAGGTCCGAGTTCTTGTCCGATCATTTTCTAATTTGGTATGAAGGTGTATTAAGGAAAGAGGATGAAGCCTTTTGATTTTGGTGTGGGGCGGAGTCCTGGTTGCCATGGTAACCATGATATAAAGAAATAGTTAAGATTACCTTGTGAACGCTCTATAGATCCGAGTTCTTGTCTGATCATTTTCTAATTTGGTATGAAGGTGTATTAAGGAAAGAGGATGAAGCCTATTGATTTTGGTGTGGGGCGGAGTCCTGGTTGCCATGGTAACCATGATAACCATGATATAAAGAAATAGTTAAGATTACCATGTGAACGCTCTACAGGTCCGAGTTCTTGTCCGATCATTTTCTTATTTGGTATGAAGGTGTATTAAGGAAAGAGGATGAAGCCTATTGATTTTGGTGTGGGGCGGATTCATGGTTGCCATGGTAACCATGATATAAAGAAATAGTTAAGATTACCTTGTGACCGCTCTACAGGTCCGAGCTCCGCAAGAGCTCCGCAAGTTAGCAAAGGCCTCGCCGCTGACGCGGCTCAGTCCAGCGATCACTGCTGTAAGCGCACATCGCCTTGTCTATTAATCAGACCCTGCTCGGAGGACAAACAGCGCGCGAGGCCTTGCCCAAAGGCTACTGCCAGCCTAGTAGAACAACGTACACCACCAAACTTGTTCAGTTCACAATATTACAACCCACAAAAGTGCAATGCAATTGGTTCGGGGGATACATGTGCTCGGCTGCGCGACCCGCCGAGCGCGCAATTTCTAGTTATACAGTGAAACAAACACCTTGGGCCAATCTAATTGTATCCCCCGAACCACTTCGGGGGATACTATGGATTTGGCCTCGTCGCGCCGCCGCCGCCGCCGCCGCCGCGTCCGCCGCAGAGATTTTCTTGTGAACGCTCTACAGGTCCGAGTTCTTGTCCGATCATTTTCTAATGTGGTATGAAGGTGTATTAAGGAAAGAGGATGAAGCCTATTGATTTTGGTGTGGGGCGGAGTCCTGGTTGCCATGGTAACCATGATATAAAGAAATAGTTAAGATTACCTTGTGAACGCTCTACAGGTCCGAGTTCTTGTCCGATCATTTTTTAATTTGGTATGAAGGTGTATTAAGGAAAGAGGATGAAGCCTATTGATTTTGGTGTGGGGCGGAGTCCTGGTTGCCATGGTAACCATGATATAAAGAAATAGTTAAGATTACCTTGTGAACGCTCTACAGGTCCGAGTTCTTGTCCGATCATTTTCTAATTTGGTATGAAGGTGTATTAAGGAAAGAGGATGAAGCCTATTGATTTTGGTGTGGGGCGGAGTCCTGGTTGCCATGGTAACCATGATATAAAGAAATAGTTAAGATTACCTTGTGAACGCTCTACAGGTCCGAGTTCTTGTCCGATCATTTTCTAATTTGGTATGAAGGTGTATTAAGGAAAGAGGATGAAGCCTATTGATTTTGGTGTGGGGCGGAGCCCTGGTTGCCATGGTAACCATGATATAAAGAAATAGTTAAGATTACCTTGTGAACGCTCTACAGGTCCGAGTTCTTGTCCGATCATTTTCTAATTTGGTATGAAGGTGTATTAAGGAAAGAGGATGAAGCCTATTGATTTTGGTGTGGGGCGCGGTCCTGGTTGCCATGGTAACCATGATATAAATAAATAGTTAATATTACCTTGTGAACGCTCTACAGGTCCGAGTTCTTGTCTGATCATTTTCTAATTTGGAATGAAGGTGTCTTAAGGAAAGAGGATGAAGCCTTTAGATTTTGGTGTGGGGCGGAGTCCTGGTTGCCATGGTAACCATGATATAAAGAAATAGTTAAGATTACCTTGTGAACGCTCTACAGGTCCGAGTTCTTGTCCGATCATTTTCTAATTTGGTATGAAGGTGTCTTAAGGAAAGAGGATGAAGCCTTTTGATTTTGGTGTGGGGCGGAGTCCTGGTTGCCATGGTAACCATGATATAAAGAAATAGTTAAGATTACCTTGTGAACGCTCTACAGGTCCGAGTTCTTGTCCGATCATTTTCTAATTTGGTATGAAGGTGTATTAAGGAAAGAGGATGAAGCCTTTTGATTTTGGTGTGGGGCGGAGTCCTGGTTGCCATGGTAACCATGATATAAAGAAATAGTTAAGATTACCTTGTGAACGCTCTATAGATCCGAGTTCTTGTCTGATCATTTTCTAATTTGGTATGAAGGTGTATTAAGGAAAGAGGATGAAGCCTATTGATTTTGGTGTGGGGCGGAGTCCTGGTTGCCATGGTAACCATGATAACCATGATATAAAGAAATAGTTAAGATTACCATGTGAACGCTCTACAGGTCCGAGTTCTTGTCCGATCATTTTCTTATTTGGTATGAAGGTGTATTAAGGAAAGAGGATGAAGCCTATTGATTTTGGTGTGGGGCGGATTCATGGTTGCCATGGTAACCAAGAACAACGTACACCACCAAACTTGTTCAGTTCACAATATTACAACCCACAAAAGTGCAATGCAATTGGTTCGGGGGATACATGTGCTCGGCTGCGCGACCCGTCGAGCGCGCAATTTCTAGTTTACCTTGTAATATCAGATATCTCGTATCAGGGCTTAAAAATGATGAAATACATATAACCAGGTACATTGTTTATATAACAGTGTTTGTTATAAAGAGGGTCCACCTTAAAATCTATATATTTCTTTGTCCCCCTCCCAGGGTATGGCAGACATTGACTATGTAGTGAAGGACAAATTGTTACTGGAGAAGATTCTAGACATGGAGTTCTACGACCCCACAGATAAAGGCTTCTTCTTTAATGGCAAGTATTATATAAATGTTTTTATTATTTTTTATTAGAAGCAACTTTTAACTCTTGATTATTTGTTACGACTTTTATAATCTGCTTCTGGAGGAGATTCTAGACATGGAGTTCTACGACCCCACAGATAAAGGCTTCTTTTTCAATGTTAAGTATTAGTTTAACAAACACGCAGAACATTTGCTTAGACATTCATTATGACAATCTTTCATAGAAAATGAGACTGTGATGTTTGTAACCTCCGCCAACGAAATTGGAGGAGGTCATGTTTTCGGTCCTGTTTTTTACCTCCGCCCAACGAAGTTGGAAGGAGGTTATGTTTTTCGTACGTTTCTAATTCTGTTGTTGTGTTTTAATTCTTTTGTTTCTCTTTGTGTGTTCGTGTGTTCGCCTGTTAATACGCATGCGCCAACTACAGCTCAATGCTACATATCGATAGAGAACTCTGATCGCCCCCGTTACATACTCGCCTCCTTACCAAGTCTTTTTACCAAATCGCTATTATGCATAGCTGCCAACATTTGGAATTTCAAATTAGTAACATTTAGGTAAAATTGAATATCATGTGCGCAAAGCGCACATATGTGCGCGAAGCGCACGCTCATATGTGCGCGAAGCGCACATCACGAGCGCGAAGCGCGAAGTCCCTTTAGCCGGGGTCCAGGGCCCGCTTAGGGCCCTGGAAGCTCTGGGGTCCTTAGATGCTCTCTGGTGCAATCTGAGCCTATTTTAGGGATCATTTCCCCTAAAATTCAACCCTAGTTTATGGGTAATTTCTGTGTAATACCAACAGAAAAAGTGATTGAAGTGTAATGTAACACTACTTACATGTACTCTCCCATACTATTCATTTTGCAGCTTTTGCTCTCTTCAGAGTCAAAAGTCAAAAGTCAAGGGCATAATGATAAAAATAGAAATTTTAATAAATTTACCTCTCGCCATTCTCGCCGATACGTGGACAACAAAATAGGAAGCGATAATTGCTGCCGTGCATGCGTGGGCATGCACCAGGATGATCGTTAGAGTGCAACCAAATTGTAGGTATCGTTAGGAAGTTACTTCGGGCAGCCTATTTTTACCTCCGCCAACTAAGTTGAGGTCAAGGTCACGCAAACATCAAATTTGAGTGTTGGTGGAGGTATGCATTCCCTGAGTGCACCGAGTCTAGTCTATTTGTTTTGTAGAGGGTTTGAAATAAAGTAAAATTAATTGATTTGGTGATGCCTGAATACCATTTTCTCTAATAGATGATGGCCATGTATTCCAGAAGACCATATTTTATGGGGACAAGATGACGTTTCTTTTTTTTATATTGAGCTGCGTCTATTCTGTATGGTTTATGAAGGAGAAGACTGCTCGTCTGCTATGAAACTCGTGTCTAATTTCGGTATGGTATATTTCAAATAATTTTAACTGCAATGACATTGTGATATGCCTGTAAATTGATTTATTCATTTAAAACGTATGTAACAACAATGAGGGCTGAATTGTTGAATTCTTTACAAAAGTTTATATATAATCAAATCATGAACATATTCAAAAACATTTTCTTCAAATTTAACAGAATTAAAGGAATTATTTTCTATTTGCTTGCAGATGATGGCCATGCGTTCCAGAAGGCCATATTCTATGGCAACGAGATGACGCTGCTGGTGTTTGAGCTGCTCGTATTCTGTTTGATCGACCTCATCTTCACAGATTTCGTCCTGGCGGGGGTTATCACCTACCTGGTCACAATGGTAAGTTAAATTTTCAACTTTGGAAGATTAATGTACATTTATAGCATTTATAGAGCGCTGTGTATCTAGGTACCCTATTCAGAGATGCATTATTTATGGTCATCAGTTATGGTTCAAACCAGCACAATTATCCTGCTCTCCATCTCAATTTAACTCCATGGGGAGCATACTAGCCCAAGCTGCTCTAATATGTAGGGCTCTACAGGCTAAATAATGCCCGATCAAGCACTCATTTATACTCCTGGGTAGAGAGCTTCCCCATTTTGCGATTGGTCATTTGCTCACTAGTTACCAAGGGTGGAAAATGCCAAAAAACATTTATAGGCAATGCCAAATTTCTTCTCATTTTACACTCTCAAGTATGTAAACTATATAGCCAAAGTAGTGAAATGATCAATACATTTGATATTTACTTCTCAAGTATAAATAATAGAGGCTTTTCGCCCAGCGTCCTACGCGGCTTTCACCGACGCAGGAACGATCTATTGGTACGTCGGCCGCGCTAAAACAACTCTGGTTTACAAGCCGTTTCACTTATTTGGTCAACGCAGCCGTAGACTCGGATCGTTGAACAGCTGGGCCTGGGCAGCCCACTACACATGCACACTACACACTACACTACAGCGAGCGCTGATGATGAACGTTTGACCTCGCTACGAGCAGCGAGCGCCGCTGATTGGCTGTTTGCGTGATCAAGCGGTCTCATAGCACGGACGTAGAATTGACCAAAGACCGTCGGTGATAACAGTTCAACAACGGAGGGACCGCTGTTACTACAGGAAATTGGCGATTTTGCACACGACACGCTACTTTCTAGGGCCGTGTTGCGCTTGCGAAAAGCCCATATTGTGTTTGAGAAGGTGAAATATTAGATTCACAATTGCATGTTCACTTCACTCTCTTATTTTTGAGACCCATCCGGAATGGGTTAACTTTGATGTCAATGGGTTTTCCAATTTTTCTACTGATACATCTTAATACTTTGTTTTAAAATTATTTTTACTTAATTTCTCCAGACTCTTATCAAGACACGCGACAGCTTTGGTCGGAGCAACGTGGCTAAGAAGACGCTTGTAGATGAACGATTCTTAATCTGATCAAACATCACAACAGAGAATATAGCGTTGGGTGAGAGTGAAAACGGTCAGTTTTAGGGTTAAATTGAGTTATGCAAACCATCTTGAAGATTGCAGCTTCCTCTATGTAATGAAACTTTTTTCATCATGACTATTTCTAACTTTTGAGGTAATAACACCAACAAAAATAAGACAGATAAAAAAAGGATTCTACGGTGCTGCTTGCCTTTATTCGCGAGTATCTTCAAATTAATGAAAGTGACTTAGTGCCCTACTTAGCGATGATATGTGCACATTTTTGCCATTTCGATTCCACCACTATTTCTTAATTAAATGTTTCATTGTTGATGTGATCAAGTTCTTTACCAAAAAATTACCGCATTGGTTGTGTGTATTGATTACTGCTAAAAAATTTGTATTCAGTATTGCACTTTTGTATTGCGCTTTGACTTCTTGATAGTACTACTGTTTCATTTGTTGTAATCAAGTACTTTAACTATAGAATTATTATCACCTTGATTGTGTGTGTTATTTTTACCTTGATGAGTACTAAAATCTTCTTATTATGAATTTCATTAATAAGTTAATTTTTAAAACATGTTTTTGAATGAAATATAAAAACAAAATTCAAAATTTGCATACTTAGGTGACGCCACTTTGACAAAATTAGTTACAACTGTTCCCACATCTGTATCCGTAAATTGAATATGTTTTACTATTTACATTTAACATTTAACATTTACTTTAATTAATCCTGTGTTTATAGTACTATAACAACAAGTAATTTTTACTTAGTCTGTGTATTGTACAAAAAAGAAACCTATATAATTTATATTATGAAGAGCTTATTTCCAAAAGGGGCTATATCCACTTTTTCAATTTCGGAGAAAATCGGGTTTCTTTGTCAAACTTTGTACACGTGCCTATGGGAATATGAAAATTGAACGTTCCATATTTTGATTTTGATCTCGTAATTCGTCCTAAAATTCAGATTTCTAGATAGCTACGTAGCTTATTAATGCGCTGATATCGTTAACTCATTTTGTATGGGAAGTGGATATAGCCCCTTTTGGAATTAAGCTCTTCATATGTACATCAGAAATATTGACATTCCCTGTAGTAATTTTACAACCATAATAATATTTTTTGATCTGTTAAAGAAACAATACATCATGAATAGACAGTGTGCTTAAAATATCTCCTGTGTTAGTGTATGATCATCAAAACACTTTGTATTTGTTCCGTATTTATTTTTGGTGTTGTATTGTTTTTATGCTATCGTGTTTACTAGTTATCTTATTTAGACAGACCACCAGTGCGCTTAGAAACGCCCGTATAAAGCGCCTTATAAATGCAATTATTATTATTATTATTATAATGTTATGTGCTTTTCCATTCTATATAAATCTATTTTAACTGCTTTTCAGTTTAATTGTCTCCAATCAGTTACCATTCGGCATGAATATGAATGCAGATAAAAGTCACTATTCTATGAAAACCACTTGGTACAAGATAACCACTGATTTTCAGTATTATTTTGGTTACGTTTTGGTTGTGTTACTTATTTTCCATTTAATATACGTTAACATAATTATGTAAAGTTAGCATATATGCATTTATTAGCACCCTATTATAATTATCAACATTACTTTAGGTTGGATAGTGAGATACTTTGTATCAGTGGTCCGTCAATTATTTGGTTAATCTTGCCACAAATAGGTGTTTTGTGAGAATTTTAGTATTCAAATCATGTAAATATAACAGCAATTTTTTATGAATTTATTGATGTTAAAGTTTTCAGGTCTAGCAAAAAAGTTAAAATCCCGTCCATGATAATTTTGGAAGTTGATATATTTAAGGAACTTATAAGCTTTGTTGTGATTGCAAAATCAAATAGTTAGATGGCGAATTCTATATCAGTTTGATCGTATATGCTTGCTAAAAAGTCTGTGAAAATTGTAAAGCAAACTGATAAGTTTTAGTTAAGTTGTGCTTGAAAAGTGACAAAAATAAATTAAAAGATCATAAGGTTTAGAGGTTCATTACATGAAATGCTTTCATACACAAATCTTAGATACATTTGTTTTTCCATATCTTAACCATGTTTGCCAGGACTTTGATATTGTCATGTGGGCGCTTCATAAAGTTTGAACTTTGCTCTAAGTTGGACCTAAACCTTATGGAAAGCTGTCTGTTTCTTGGAAAAATTGTTTGAAAACAGTTCCTTCAAAAGGCTAGATTTCTAGTTCTTGATGCTAATTTTTTTTGAAAGTATGACATATGTGTATGCTATGCTTATGGATGATTACTTTCTATTCCTAGGCTACACATGGCCTACCATAGTTTGAAGTCCAACTTAAAATTTAAGTTTAACTTAGAATCCTAGGTACTACTACTGAGATTTCACTCTCACTATGACAAAGTCTGCTATTTGAACATTCTAATATGTTCTCAAATACCTTACATACTGTTGTCATGTACATTTGTATTTTGTGTTTTATGTTTGATGTGCAACACTATTTGCCTTGAAATTTGTATATATTTTGATAATAATTATTCAAACTGGTGTGATTACCAAAATCAGTCAAGATTATTAAAATGTTTTGTTGTTTGGAAACAAGATATTTGTTGTATGATGACTTTAATATTGTGATGTTAGTGTGTATAGTAGTAGTCCATGGTGAGTGACTGTACTGTGTAGTGATAGTCTGTGACCAGTGGCGTAGCATAGTCGGACTGATTGGGGGGCACGCAACATTATTGGGGGGGGGGGGGGGGGGGGGGAGCACACCTTATTTATTTCTTTGTTTAACAAAAAAATGGCCCCTTATGTTTCCTTTTGTTTTTTCAAATTATTTGGGGGGCACATATGAAATTTAAGCCGTGTACACAGTAAGTGCAATGAGTAAGTGAATATCACTTTGCATTTTTGCTCATTTCTCGGCCCCCCAAAAAAATCAAATTAACGTTATATTTTCGCAGATTACTTTGTGGACATATCAGATCACACCAATACACATTTTATTAATCACTCATCATTTTTTGCACTTGTCAACAAAGTTTCTTGATAGTCAAAAATTAAGGTGGCATTCCTTTGATAAATGAATAGCGCCATCTGATGCTAACACATAAACTTGATAGTATTAATACGCACAAGAGCCCCTCAGCCCACGGCTATAATGAAAACAGAAAGATACATAAAAACAAAATAAAAAATGAATGAAGTACAGTACATTTCACGTGAAAAAAACAAACATTAAACGTACCACATAATATTTTAAGTCTTGAGGGATCTTTTTTGTAAGCACGTACACCTCCTAACGCCATACACTGGGAAAATACCTACTTTTTAAACTGGAGAACACACAAATACTAAATATATAATGGCCATTTCCCCAAACAAATGAAGGCTAAACTGCTTGCTCACAATAATAATTACTTGCACGAAGCACTGAATATTAAAATAATGTGCTCACTCGGCGAACTGGATCATGATATTCTAGGCCTAATAAATCATGCATACATATTTACAGGAAAACAAACATCAACGGATTTACGGGATCTAGTATTTGCTGTTGCAAAAGCATTGAAGGAGGGTCGATACAAAATGTGTATTTCTGTGAACGCAAATGTGTCCACTGAGTGATGTGTAAACATTTTATGGTAAATGGAAGTCATGTGACCGAGTAATGAACAACAATGCAAAGTGATATTTGCTAACCAATCTGCAATTACTTTGTATACATTTGAAAGTCTCCTCTAGAGACATTCATATCCGAACACTTCCAGCATACATTTGTTTTTGATAACGAGTGAGAATTCGGACAAAATCGAAACCCGTTGCATGCTCTTTTTTGTTAGTAATACGAATACAACAATTTATGTAAGGACCGATAGAGTTCAAGTAAGTTGTGTGTATTTTTAAACTGCTACTAGATCCCTTTAATACCATCCTAATGTAGCGCAGCACGGGTCTGTGTCAACTTATGAGGGAACAGCCTGTATTTCTTTACCTGTTCACCTTGTTTACAAATTGTATGGGGACAGTGCCCCACTCTGCCCCTTTCACCGTAGCTACCGCTCCAGGGGAGGGGGGTACGTCGAATTATATTTTGGGTGGGGTGTTCCTCAGTCAACTTCAAAACAAGGTTCCTAAGGAGAAGGATACCCGTTATTGCAAATATACACGAGTACCCCGTCATACCCCCCGCCCACCACCCCCCCCCCCCACCCACTCCCCACCTGGTTCTACGCCACTGCCCGCCATATAACCTTGTATGGTATTTGTCGCAGGCACTGTGTGCATGCTGATGTATTAGTTGCTAGTAGACGAATAGACTTGCTAATTTAAAACGAAGTCGGCAACACCAGACCGAGCGAGCCAGAATTGAATTGGGGACGAGCGATTACTCCATCGGCAGCATTTAACATGTTTAGGGAGGCCGCTTAAATCAGTGCTCGATTCAATTGCAGGAAATTAGAAGGAATCGATATCAGTTTGAACTATACTGAATATAATTACGGGCGCGACTAATTCTTCGCCTATTGTCAGCATATAATGCAGTATAGCTTAGGTATATTGGCTTCTTGGAAGATCTGTGGTTCACTGAAAGAGCCTATCCAGTTGTTGGAATGCAACATATTTTGCAACAATATGGACTTATTACACGTATTTACTTTATTATCAAATTAAGGATTTTTCCGATTATCGGGTATGTTTTTTTTTCAATTGTTTCACCTTGAGTTGGCCATTAACAAGCGCTCTTTAAATTAAAATACCTGCCCAATATTTAAGCTGTAAGTGTTGAAATATGAATACATGAGTAATGAAAATGAAATATTGACTCCCTAAAAAAAAACAATAACAAAAACTTAGCATAATGAACTATACATCTTTTAATTTAAATACCGCATTGTATACTATGCCATGTCCCCCCCCCCCCCCTCCCCTTCCTACACCCTTCCCACACCCAGTGACTATACAGGGTGGCCCATAAATAACGGAACGGGGCAACTTCCCAAAATAAAGCAATCGAAATGACTGGGTCCATCGGATAGTGTGTCTTTCAAATGAAAATTGATACCAAGAACATTAATTTTGGTCGTGTATGTTTTTGTATTTAGAGGGCAGTAGAGTGACACTATGTCAGTGGTTTCATTTTTCTTCAATTTTGACTGACCTATGGCTAAAGAATGACCCGAATACGGACTCGGCATAGAATTACGGTGCTGTGGCTATTCAGTCGAATGCACACTAACAAAGGTGTCCGCATCATTGTGTCGTCGTAATTCTATGACGCGCCGTTCGCGGTCATTCTTAGCTCAATAGTCAGTCAAAATTGAAGAAAAAGTGAACCCTGACATGGTGTCACTCACAGCGCTCTAAAACAAAAACTACACGACCAAAATTTTCATTTGAAAGAGCAACACTATCCGATGGACCCCAGTCATTTCGTTACTTTTATTTTGGGGA
The DNA here is from genome assembly GCA_037951105.1 of Echinarachnius parma. NCBI lineage: Eukaryota > Metazoa > Echinodermata > Echinoidea > Clypeasteroida > Echinarachniidae > Echinarachnius > Echinarachnius parma. The sequence goes on along the minus strand of JBAMJV010006942.1, from coordinate 11,899 downwards.
AGTGCCCCGTCCGTTATTTCGGGGCACCTGTATATCTCAAGTTTATACGACACTGTGTCTGGATATAATTATGAAGGCATTGTAAGGGGTACCTTGGGAATCATGTACACCGTGCATGGTGTTGCGTGGTGTAGTGTGGTCGTGATCGAGAGGAAATGGGGGGAGGTGGGGGGGAGGGTGGAGGTAGCATGCAAATTTTCCGGGTTAACACTATGTATTATCTATATTTTTGTAAAATATCTCCACTACTGATATTCTTAATTGCATTATTGGGGGCAAGTGCCCCCTTGCCCCCGCCCCCGCCCCCGCCACCCCCCCCCCTCCCCCCAACCCGGACGCTACACCACTGCATGTCCATACTATTGACGTTCTCTTGAATCATTTTCTATAAGCGCCTGACGGAATCATTTGTTACAAATCCCAACGATCAATACATCAACGATTCTTTGCACCGCTAGGCGGATCGTTATTTTTTTTTAAAGATGGTGGAAACGTAATAGTGCGTAGCCAGTCGTCTAAAGTAGATATCAACACACTGTGACACGTAGTGTTGCGTATACGATGTATATATACACTGTGAACAAAGAATGTATCTACATTATGGGGTGGTTTCATCCAGTGCTTTATTACACTGCTTTTAGTGAGAAGTTTTTGCTTTATAATTTTAAACCAGTTCTGACTAACAAACTGTTCGCACTTGCCGCTCAGGCATAGGCGTACCTGGGGGATTTAATCCCCCCTCCCTTTTGAGTGAAAAAAATGACTGTTTATGGTCCAACGGTCGGTGTCACCTCCACTCCCCCCCACCCCCCCCCCCCCCCCCTCCCCTCCTCCGCTTACCACGCCTCACACCCAGTGGTCTCGACCTCGACCTCGGAAATTTTGGCCGACAAAATAACACCCCTTGAACAACTTCTGGGTACGGTAACTAGTGCGCTCACGTATACTCTTGTAGGCCTACCTGCTGTTTGCGACTCTCATTTAACTGGGCCTGGGCAATGCACATTGAAAGGCTTTGATGGTACGTATACACTAAGTTTGCAGCCAGCTCCAATCTATTCTATCTCAGATCATTAGTTCAATACTTAAAAGCATCATGTTTAACAGTTATGAGGATGGATAATAAATCGCCTCGCTTGGTCATCTTGATGTTTGCCGGCATCAATTCAAGGTTCGATGGTTCGATGGACCCTGCTATAAACCAATGAATCGCCTGGGCTGTAACGGGTTCGTCCCGAGTTTAATCCAGGGACAGCAATATGCTCAGCCAGTGAGAGTCTGTTCAAGACCGAGAAGGGGGTGCGGGGGGGGGGGGGGGGGAGCAACATTTTGTCATGCCATGACAGATCATATAATCGAGCATGACGGGTCGCCATTTTGAACTTAACTGGTTTGCGCGCACTGCATAACATGAATTTTTTAGTGTGCATTACACACCGTGCGCAAAGCGTTCGCAAGAAGGGCGCCACCACTAATCTACTTGGACGAATCCGAACCACATGTACCGGTACCTACCTTTAAAATCCAGGGGTGCGATTCGTTCAGCCAGTGACTGAGAGTCAGCCAAGACCGAGGAGGGGGGCGGGGGGGGGGGGGGGGGCAACATTATGTCATGCATGACAGTTCGTTATTCGAGCATGGGGACGCTACACCACGGTGTGGCCATTTTGAACTTAGCTGGTTTGCGCGCACTGCAGAACAATGAATTCAGTGTGCATACGCACCGTGCGCAAGGCGTCCGCAAGAAGGCACCACGCATATGATTGACGAATCCGAACTACCTTCTAATATCCAGGGGTTGCGATTTAGCTCAGCCAGAGTCAATCAAAACCGGAGGGGGGGAATGTTTATTTGGTCCTTATATTGGGGGCATGACGCATGCTAAGTTAATGGAGCAATGGTTAAAACGTGTATTGGATGAAATTAGAGGGGAGAATACAGTCATAGGCATTATAGGGTTAGGGCTTTGTTTAGGATTAGTATGTTGAAATGGGGGGGGGGGGGGGGGGGGGGGTTAGGATTGGGATACAGGTGTTAGACATAGGGTATAGGGTTAGACCTAGTACAATCCCAATATGTGCAGCAAATCGCGACCTTGGGGAGGGGAAGGGGGGGGGGGGGGGGAGTGAGCAAATTAGCGGCAAAGAGTGATCGAAAATACATTCCCATGACAGGGCATTACAACATGATCATGGGTGGTGTTACCTAACGATACACATGATGAAGTTTCCTTTTTACTAAAGTATAATCGCCCCCAAAATAACGTGCTTATTTAGACTAAGTCCGCCTCTCCAATATCTTACTTATGTTAAAAAACCAGTTTGGACTGGTTGGTCAGTTTATCCGACCCTCTTTCAAGTGCTCCACACACATCTTATACCAGAGTTATCATCATGGAGGTCACTGCCCTCATCCCCTAACTCTACTCGAAATGAAGCAGTGATTACGTAATACTGAACTATAATGAACTGAAGCCGCGTTTGTAGTATAATCAAACATGCTTTTCCGTTGCACAACCAGCTTTTGTTGAGTCCGTATGCAACGTAATTTGGAAATGGGCTACTTGAAAAGCCTATAGCAGCATCCAGTAGGCAGTACAATCAGAGGTAAGTGGTCTAAAACTACGAGTAAAACCCAAGAGGAAATAATCGAACCAGAAAGAGATACAATCGATTGTAAGTTACAATTATTGATTCGATTGTAAGTCAGAGACTTTGCGCGTTTCAACCCAATCAGATTTACACACTGAGACACATGATCTGACTTGAATTAGAAGTGACATTGATTTTATTCTTTATCAGTAACCAATAAGAAAATGCGGTATATATGATTCTGAAATCTCCATAATTGACTCTTGTTATAGCCCATCAAGTTTCCACAAGCAACGGGTTAAATGCGGAACATTAATTTTAAGTGGAGGCCTGATTAATTTCGGGGAAATAAAGTAGCAAACAATCAGGGATGCGATCCACATCCGCCATGATCATGTGCAAGTGATAATGAGTGATCTTAAAGGTCTCCTTTTAATCTTCTCCGACTGGTTCTTCGTAGTTCCAGGCCCGGGTCCCAGACCCCTGTTTCAGGTTTCCGAGAACTCCCGACCGACGTCAACTTACAGTCAAGGCTGTTAGTTTGTCATACTTATATTGCACGTTCATTTGATCTTTCTTGTCTAGTTCCAACTTTCTCAGAATCAATCTCGGAGCAACCTTTGCATTGTGCGCCATCCGACGGCGATATGTCTTGGGTGATATGGTCGCAGTCTTCAACCCAGTCGTAGCGACATTATTATGAGAGCCTCGCTATATAAAGTGCTCTGATGTAGAAAAACTCTCTTACAACAGGTTTGTTTGTTTGTTTGTTTGTTTGTTGTTTTTATTCCGAAATCACATGAGCAAATACAACAATAGAGTGAAACGGAGTATTGACCCAAATTCAGCAGAATTGTAAGAAAATTTGCTGTTTTCCTTGAGGTCCCACAAGGTAATGGTGCTAGTCCCAGCTCTTTATATTCTATTTTTTTGCCGCTGAATATTAAGCATGGGTAAAGTCTTAGGTCCCAAAGACCTTCTTATAACGAAGTAGTCGAAGTTCCACTATATAGGCCTACTCTCTTGATTCCACGCACACTTCTGTAGCGTTTTATCAAGAATTTTTGTGATCTCATTTGCTGTTTAAGTAAAACATTATTTCATTAAACCATTATTTCATAATTAAAATCTACTGCATGATACATTAGGCCTATATGATCACATGATTTGGACTTTAAAGATTGGCATGCGTCGAGATGCCCTCACCGCGTATCGCCATTTTGAACTAGGACCAGTTTAACATTGAGCCAGCGTGTATTACGCACCGTGCCGTAGGCGTTCGCAAGATGGCACCGCGCGTCTGATTCACGAGTCCGGATATACCTTTAATATACGACTCTTGATAAAAGACTATATACTCTACCAGCATCCCATTACCGCTAATGATCCGGACCTGAGATGGTTCGAACACCATGCTCCCCACACAAGCAGGCTGTCAACCTACCTACCAAACCTACCTACGAGAAAATCGATTAATGTTTCGCACTAATGATGAAAGCAAATATTGATGGAGGGACTACTGTAGTTAGTTAGCGGTGGCTTTTACTCAGATTTAAAAGCAAGTGTGCCGCGCAAACAGCGGGCGTCTGTGAAGATAATCAGAAATCGAGGCAAGACAGTATAATTGTATGAAGATATTATATGAAGAAAAGGGACGTGATTATGGAGTGGGAGGGGAGGGGGCATTGGAGTAGGGATGAGAGGAGGAGGGAGGGGAGGAGGAGGGGAGGATGAGAAGGGGGAGAAGGAGGAGGAGTCTATGATTAGGAGGGAGGAGAGGAGGAGGAGGAGGAGGAAGAGGAGAAATGGTCGACGTGACTTGTGGGGGAAGCGGTTCGTATCGAAGGAGAAGGAAGATATATTTGTGAGGAAGAGTGACTTGGAGGAAAATGTGGTTGTGTAGACATGTAGAGTAGTATAGAGAAGTAGACGGATAAATGGTGATGATGGGGAGATGATGAGGTCGCGGTGGGTGGTATGGAGGAGTAGGAGGGCAGTGAAGGGGTCGAGTGGCAGGGTGCTGTTCACAGGGATGGGGAATGCCGAATGTGGAGGTGTGAGGGAATGTTGAGAAAGATGGTGGTGGTGGTGGTGGTAGTGTTGGTGGTGATCGGTGGTAGTGGTTGTGGTGGTGGTGGTGGTGGTGGTTGCTGAGGTGATGGTAGTATTGGCGGTGATGGTGGTGTGTGGTGGTGGTGGAGGTTGGTGGAGGATTCGGCCCCATGGAGGCTGGGAGAGGGGAGGTTGAATGCGGGGGGGGGGGGGGATTGAAAAGTGGATATGTGAAGAAGAAGGGGATAAGAAAGATAATAAAGGGGAGGATGTGGTGATGGAAGGGAGTAACTCTGTATGGATGATGAAAGAAGGTAGATGGAAAGGAAATAATAATAATAATATAATACATTAGATTTATGGTTACAGTCCGTTATTCCGAAGGTTCGTTATTCCGAAGGTTCAGTTATTCCGAAGGTTCGTTATTCCGAAGGTTCGTTATTCCGAAGGTTCGTTATTCGAAGGTTCGTTATTCCGAAGGTTCGTTGATCCGAAAATAAAATCGGGTTCGTTATTCCGAAGGTTCGTTATTCCGAAGGTTCGTTTATTCGAAGGTTCGTTGATCCGAAAATAAAATCGGGTTCGTTATTCCGAAAATTAAATCGGGCTTGTTATAATACTATAGTTTGTGTTTTGTTTATTTAATTTACAAGCCTGCATTAAGCATACCCTCCCTCCTTTCCCTCCCTTGGCCAGACCAATCAAACATTTAAGTTTTATTTTATCTCTTTATATGAAATTATAGCATTATAAACAAACCCAAATTCATTTTCGGATTAACGAACCCGATTTCATTTTAGAATAGCGAACCTTCGGAATAACGAACCCTCGGAATAACGGACCTTCGGAATAACGAACCGTCGGAATAACGAACCCGATTTCACTTTTAGGAATAGCGAACCTTCGGAATAACGAACCTTCGGAATAACGAACCCTTCGGAATATTGCAACAAATGTTCGGATTAACGAACCCTATTTCATTTTTCGGATTAACGAACACTCAGGTATAGGAAATTTGCTGTGTTCGGAATAACGAACCTTCGGAATAACGGACCTTCGGAATAGACGAACCTTCGGAATAACGAACCCGATTTCATTTTTAGGAATAGCGAACCTTCGGAATAACGAACCTTCGGAATAACGAACCTTCGGAATAACGAACCTTCGGAAATAATGCAACAAATGTTTCGGAATTAACGAACCCTATTTCATTTGTCGATTAACGAACACTCAGGTATAAGGAAATTTGCGTGTTCGGGAATAACGAACCTTCGGAATTAACGAACCTTCGGAATAACGAACCGCACCCAGATTTATTATAGCGCTTAATAATACACAATGTATTCTCTAAGCGCTTCACATAATTATACAGTACAAGAATAAGATCTAATTAATATAAACATAATAAAGGAAACATACCGTTATATACAAAAATAAATCATACAATAAAGAAACATAAGAAATATAAGAAATATAAATATATGATGAGGAGGGGGGGGGGGGGGGACTACTGAGGATGTACTGAAGATGAATGAGGAAAAGGATGTAGATTGGAGAAGAGAGAGAAAAAGAAGAAGATGATAAATAAACAGAAGCGTGGGCGGAATGATTCTGCAGTGAATTCTTCGTCAAGGAGAACATAAAGGGTGATCATATTTATGTGAATAGCATATTTTAAAAATTTTAATGTTGGTCCCAAACACCTCATCTGTGAATAAAACTACAAAAACAAATGAACAAATGTTTAAAAAAGTACACGTTGCTGTTAAGTTCATTGGTAATGATCTCATGTTGTAAATTCTTGTTCAACCATTTTATATAATACAGCACTTTTGAATAATAGGTCAATTCTTCTATTTGCAATAATGTTTACAGTGGCGAGAGAAAGCGTGGTATAGCATCCTTATCAAAGCTGTCGTAGAGAAAATAATGCAAAAGCAAGCCGATCAAAATGTCAAAAATAAACGTTGTACATGTAATATTCCCTTTAATACCATTTTGGAGTGAACATCTTCTAATAGATGAATTCTTCGAATTGCAATGATACACACGGGAGAAAAGTGGAGTGATAGAGGAGCAATAAAGTTTTGTCATAAAAAATGTATAAAAATTAATAAATTCAAAAAAGGCCGCTTCATTCAAGCACTGCTTACGATATCGGTCTTCTGCTTTCTCTCTCTTTCTTTTCTTTCCCCAATTTATTATGAAGGATGTGTGTAAATAGTTGGTATTGTAAAGTATTGAATTTCATATTACTAACACATTTATGCTGTATTGCTAAGATGTATTGATTGGTATTTGTGTCGACATACAGTAAATATGAGCAAAATGCAGAAATACAAACTGAAACTGAAACCGAAAAAAACAATTATTAGGAACATATGAAATAAATAAAACACTTCTAACGGGCCAAATGGTTCATTATATCAAGGAAACAAAAGTATTTCTGATAACTCCTTGTCGACCACTAGACATGTGTTATACATACACGTGCTCTTGACTTTGACGCATGGTTTGATATACAACATTTTTTTTTTTTTTCCTGTGCATTTTATGAATCACAAATTGTATGACCTCCAAAACCATTAATGGTATATTTTTTAAAATATTTATTATAAAATACACCAACGCTTAAAACGAAATTAAAATGGATTTGAATGACGTCAGACTGTGCATAATTACCGCAATCAACGAACCAGTAGCAAGGTCATAGCAGCTTACAACTGAAACCATATCAATGTTTGCGATTGTGATCAACATTTTAATTGATAATATAATTTGTTTCATGGTTAAAAAAACGGGCCTAATTGCCGAAAACCATAAAATTCATAATTATGATCAAATTTGCTTTAGAATTATTTCGTGTTTTAAATTTTTTTCCATGATGCATATAAGATGTTTCTTTGAACACAATCATCACCGAAAGGTTAATGAAGTTGACCTATTTATAAAGGATTTCATATCATAAAATCGTAAACCGTTTGGCATTTGCCCCGAATATAGTTGAAATTGCTCCGCACCTAAAAATCTCCGCCCCTCCCCCAAAAACCGCCTATCCGCAAAGTTCTTTTAAATAATATTTGAACACACTATCATACCCCACGCCCCCACACATTAAAAACAAAAATGACAAATCATTATGAGTGATGTTTTGGAAAAGTTGTTTTCAAAACATGATTACATTTTTCAGAAGGAATGTGTGTTTTTTTGGTTTTGGTGTTTTTTAAATCGATAGCAACCTCGAAACGAAAACATATCTACATGTGCATGTATAGTGTTTTTGAATGGACATAACCCCGTATAGCTATAATATGAATTTACTGAGTAAAGTAGATAAGTACCTTTGTTATTCTTGCAACTAAGTTAAATTTTCTTTTCATCTTTGATGTATTGTTGCTAATGAGAAAAAATATGTCAATAAACATGAACTCCAGGAGGAGTGAAACATTGTAGTGTTTAGTTCTCTCGTGTCTACCAATTAACTCGGAAAATGTTGTTTCGGATTCGCTTGTCCTTTGTTTTGTTCCTTGTGTGGGTCGGTAGAGGGGGGTACACGACCAGTCAGTGTGTGTAAGCTACGGGTGGCAAGGGGGGCATCGTACCCCCCCCCCCCCACACCCCACTATAATTTGACAAAAACAATATACAACAAAAGGGGGAAATCTGTGTCAAAGCTCAGGTTGGGGCCCCCCTAATCAGTCCGGGGGGATGTGGAGGGGGGGGGGGGGGGGGGTGGGGCAGGTACCAGAAGGGACCTTTGCATATTGTAATATGGTGATCATATCCGAGGAAACTGGTTACGGGGTGGGGGGGGGGGGGCACTGTGTCCAAGGCAACTGGTTACTTTTGCGAACAAGTTTTGAACAAAGTAAATGACATGTGTCCCCCATTAGTCAAATCAGGAATTCATACTGCGATTGGCTAGGTAGTATAATTCTAATTCACACTGGGATACGTTGTCACCACACCTCCGAATATAAAAGGTTGTTTTTCACATAACACATATTTATCGGGACGTACATTAGGGAGGGCATATCTATTTTGACGGGTGTGTAAGCGGGTGTAGTTCATTGTTTATAATAGGGGTTAGTGCAATGAACAAGTGGATTAGCCTACATATCTCCCATCTCCCAGAGCTAAACGCGCACTTTTTTTTTCTTTAGAGAGAAACCTGAGGCATGAAGGAGTTCTTTCAAATGGGAGGTAAATGAGATTTATGTAGGGTTATAGTGATGTATTCCATAGCTGAAAACTACAACCCAAACACCAAACAAACAAACACAAACCAACAAACAAACAAAACAAAACAAACAAACATACAGGGCATACATACAAACATAACCCTAGCGCTAAGTACCCTAAAACCAATACATTATAGCCTAAATAACACACCTCCGCTACATCTGTATGTCACGTGAGCAGGTACAACTATGATAATTTATACACTCTCACTCCCCCCCCACCCCCCCACACCCCCCCCCCCCCCCCCTCCCCTCCAAAAAAAAAGATAAATAAAAAAAAAAAATAAACATAAATAAATAAACAAAACAAACTGGTTTTGTTTAAAAACAATGAGAATAAAAAAAAATGTTTTAGTGTACAACGTTGGGATTACCAGCTGCATTAACAGGGCATGTATGACAATAAATCAGATTGTATCACCAACTGCTTAACTTTGACTTTGACTGCAATTAACAAACGTTCGGGAACGCTTTTCTGTTCAGTCATAAATATCTCCATAATTAGGAAGACGGGAGGAATTTATAATAACAAAACAATTCATTCTTCTTTCACCGTTATAGCCAAACAACAAACTACAAAAGAAATATGAAAGTTCCAATAAAGTGATTTTGGGGGAATTTGACAACGTTGATGATTACTTTTTAAAAAACAAAGAAACTGTGTCAAGTGGATCGTCTTTGTGCTGTCTTCGAGAGTGGGACTTCTCTGAAGGGACTGTTGATCGCATAGGAACCTTGTTGATGTCAAACAACAACCAAGTCACCTTCATGTTTTATTTGATATCGTCAACAACTGTTTAGCATCGTGATGCTGTCCCCAAGAGCGACTAATATCGGGCCGGGATATAGGTAGCCTTTAACAAGGCTTCGTGTCTCAAACAAGCAATGGCTGCGCTGCAGCAGGATTCAGAACGACTGAACGCCTGATGGAGGCTATCTGGCGAGTGGTGAATTTACGTGCGATCCCCTCGCCTTTACGCATCTAGTTGGCTCATCAATATGCATACGCTTGATTTAACGAATCATGCATAATAGTTTTGTGATATAGTTTGTGTCTTGCGTTGGGAATGATGCATAATGCATGAGTACGTGATAACCCAGCTTCCTGATTGGGTTCTACCTGTAGGTAATAGAGGAATTCAATACTTAACAAAAGAATTCATCGGAGAGCAATCCAGATGAGAAGAGGCTGTCTCGCCAAATGATTGTGCAGGGTAGTCGCGCTGTCCAGTCGTTCCTGCATAATGCATACTATACGTCGCATTCAACTCAGCTCAGACGAGACATGCCTTGTCAAGAGGCTAGGGATATAGGCAGAAGTTTACGGCAACGTTCGGCGAGAACGCTGGATGAATAATTCAATTCAATTCGACTCAATTCAATTATTTATGTTTTACTTCATATCGTCAACAACTTTTAACATCGTGATGTCACCCAAAAGCGACCTAAATACGGGCCGAGATAGGCAGAAGTCCGAACGGAGAATTCGGCGAAATGCTAGAGTAAAATAATTCAATTCATTTCAATTCGATTCTTCATGTTTTTACTTCATTATTATCGTCAACAACTTTGAACATCGTGCTGTCACCGAGATCGACAATACGGGCCGAGAAAGACAGAAGTCTATGCGACCACTTCGGCGAAATGCTAGATAAATCATTCATTTCAATTCAATTCTTCATGTTTTAGTTCTATATCGTCAACAACTTTCGTGCTGTCACCGAGAGCAACAATACGGGCCGAGAAAGGCAGAATTCCTACGGCCAATTCGGCCGAAATGCTAAATTAATAATTCAATAATATACTATTGTTCACAAGATCGCGTTCAGGACATCACTATGATTTATGTATTACAGCAAAACTTTAAGTTGTGAGACAAGCGTCTAGAAAATTGGTTATTTAACTAAGGTTTCTTTAACTTTGTTTCTTTAATTTTGGACTTTTAATTTTGATTATCAGCGGTCCCCTATATAGTCGGCGTACACCGTGTCGTATGGTTTTCATTTGAGTAATAGAAACATGAACAGGTTTTGTGTTTTTTCTTCAAATTCTCCTCCGTTGTTCTGATATATGATTTGAATTGAAATTATCATCGGTGATGATGACAACCGAGTATTCACATTACTATTTTTATCGCTCATTTCTCGTCTTTATAATTATCATTTTGTTTAGCTTTGAATGGTCTCACAGTCACACATCACCGAGTAGATATAACACATCACCGTATTCATTGTAACATAACGTATTTTATTTACCTGTTCCTACACAAGTCTGTGGCAAGGACGTTGCAGAAAGAGAATACAATCGATTGTAAGTTGCGATTAATCGTAAATCAGCATCACGTGTTCTAGATGCGCAAATCCGATTAGTTGAAACGCGTAAATTTGCTGACTTACGATCAATCGTAACTTACATTCGATTGTATCTCTTTCTACGGGGCCAAGGCAGGGGTGTCGATCTGTCCGGGGAAACACAATACATGTGGGGGGGCGAGCTGATTGTTCACAGACAATGCTCGCCCCCCCCCCCCCCCCCCCCCCCCCCCCCAACAATGCATTGTGTTTATTCGAACAGATCGACACCCTGGGCCAAGGTCACATCACCGGATAGCGATAAAGGCCGGTCACATATCCACCGGATAGCGTAAACGGATGCCCGACGGTGAGAGTAACATTTCAATCCGTTCCTCTCCGTTCGTATGCGTTTCTTTTCCCGTTCCTTGTTAGCGATGTACGCTGTTCTAGTCGTTCGGCGGAATGTTTTGTGCAATGTAGCAATGGAGACGACTTTCTCCACCGACCGTATAAGTTGCTTTCGCAAATTTTCATTTCGTCTGCATCCGTATCGTATCCGTTGAGCCAGAGAGCCAACCTATTTTAATCCGTTCGTATGCGTTTCTTGTTCGGCGAATGCGTTTCCTTGTCAGGCGTTGTACGTTGTTCTATCCGGCGGAATGTTTTGTGCATGAAGCTTTCAACAACGGATAATTTGATTTCGAAAATTGTCCATCCGTCG